>JAMKCH010012753.1:0-26143 GCA_023653785.1 Ophioderma brevispina
GAAACTAGTTGAACTGTACCAGCAAGAATTGTGTCACCAAGATTTATGTGGATCTGATTCTACAAGAGACTGGTGCGCACCCAACAGTGAACTTTGAACTTTCATATAGTTTAATGATTTATGTGCATGGTGTATTGTAAATAGGTAAGAAACATAATAATTTTGTGCATTGTTGATTGTGTATATTGCGTGATTTAATTTATGTATTAAAATCATTACTTTGAATTTACATCTTGGTCAAGTCAATCTTCTTCCAAATCGTCATTGTGAATTTTGTTCTATGAACCACGGGAGGTTACTTTTCTGACCTTGAGTACGTCTCGTAACAAATATCAGTGACCAATGGATACACTAGACTTCCGCAAACAATGGAACTAAATATTCAACTATCGGCCCGTTATTCGGTGGAGAAAAACACGATTCCTTTTCATCTGGGAGTGCAGGACCATTGTTATATTGTCTCACAGTTGAAAATATTTCAGGTGTTATACCTCTCCGATTTAGACAGTATTTTTTCATGACGCAAGCACAAAATACTTATCCCCATTCACAAATAAATCAATCTTGAGCTTTTATAGTGCATGTTCAAATAACTTATTCGAAAAAGAAAAAAGACAACCAAAAAGTTCTTTTATTAAGAAATTTGCTGGGCAAGCCCTGACCTAACAACAACTTTGTGCAGAAGCAAAATCTGTAACTTATTGCTTACCTTTATTTCTATTCAATATACTGCATATTCAGAAGAAAACTTAGGGTCAACGACCTTTATTATAATGTAAACTGGTTAGTTATTGTGAAAGAGGATGGGTATTTGTTACTCAACCCGAATCGTGGAGGTGATAACATCTGGAGTCTTTTCAATTGCGTGGCAATATAACAATGGCTGTGCATACTGGGCCGATTGTTGAATATCTTTAGCTTGTGGTTTGCTGAAGTCTACACATATCCATTAGTCACTGATATTGGGAAAAAGAAATTGAGGTGACATTTTACTAATTTTCAAGAAAATGTGCCAGTTTTATGTGTGTGAACAGACAGTTATATGATTTTAATAATTTATTATGAATTTACACTTGGTTTACACTTGGGCATGCAGCTAGTGTGGGTTAGTTCATTTTTGACAGTGGGGGAGAGTTTTGCTTTTTAACTACAATATAATTAAATTGGAAATTATTTTGGTGATAAAAATGACAAAAACTAAATAAGAATGAGAATAAAAGTTAGGATTTGTTGTTTTGCCTATCTAATATCGTGTCATATTGGATGGGCAGTCCAATATTTTTATCGTAGTGGATACCGGCTATGCCAGCATCTGCTACTCAAAATAGTGCAGTGAAATATTGATCTGTGTCATATTAATTAGTAGTAGTAGTAAATCCAAAGTTTTAAATCCGGCTTTGTCCCCATAAACGGGGTGGCCGGATTCACCTTACACTGGCAGCAACCGCCCTTACTCCTTCCTTCCACTTCACCCGATTCAATGCATCCTCCATCCTCAACGCAACCCTCCTACTCTCCTCCTCCACTTGCTTCTTCCATGTCTTCTTTGGACATCCCCTCCTCCTCGAACCTCCCACCTCGAATTCAAAGGCCCTTCTTAAGGCATGCTCGTCATCCTTCCTCAACACATGCCCATACCAACGTACACTATTCGCCTTTGCCAACCGGTCCATCACCTCTTCCAAACCCAACATCTGCATCAAGTCCTCAGTCTTCATCCTAACCATCAGCTTCACCCCACACATTGCTCTTATCATTGCTCTCTCTGTCCTCCTCAGAATCCCCATCTCATTTTCACTCAGACACCACGTCTCGCTCCCATACAGCATCACTGATCTCAAACAACTCTTATACACCATTCCTTTCATCTTCAAAGGATATCTTTTCCCTTGCAACAACTCCCCACATTCCCTAAACTTCACCCACCCACCCACCCACCCACCCATACCTCACTCTAGCTGTCACAGCCACCTCACATCCACCACCCTCACCAACCTTTAATAATTATTTAAAAACAAATATTAACAAAACCTTTGTGAGACAGTTGACCTAAAAAAAAAATACAGTAGAAATGCAGGCCTCTCTCTATTTAAAACCTTTAGGCAAACCACTCATGTTTTTGCTTGCACATGTCCTGAAATTGTGTGTGTAATTTTACATAATTAAAGTTCCCATATGCCACAGCCCTTGTGTGACTTTCACTATGTTTTGTCATCATCATTTGTGCATATTAATGAGCCCATTTGCATATTTGCTCTGATTGGCTCATTACTACAAAGGTGAACTTCCCACGAGCTCCCAATGTCCAAATTTGGCAAAACTTGGTATGTGGATAGGGCAAATAATAACCTGCACTTTGTCTTCATTATTTGTGCATATTAATGAGCTCATTTGCATATTTGCTACCCATCAGGGGATTTTGCAAATTTTAACTTGGAATATTTTTTTGTTTTCTAATTTGCAGGATTATTGTGCCACAAGGTGGGCCATATCACAACAGCACTATAAAAATGGTCTTTATTCAAAAGCAGATGAACATAGACTGAAGTAAGTAAGAACAGGCATATTACATAAATCATTACACTGAGCTGATTACCTTTACACCAATGTTGACTGAAACATGCATTTCCCTTCCTGAGAAGTGGAAAGCCCCAAAATACTAATAACACCCCTATAAAAGGAAATGGTACCAAACCCCAGGTCACTCCCATCTTCCCTAGCAATCTCCTCTTTTCCATTTTGGCGGTGACCAGAATGGACGTATAGTTCGGGAGCTTGTCGCAGCCAAACATTGAGATATGATTCAGATGTACATCGATCTCATACGGAATACTCTATTACCAATCCTACCAATTCCTCTATGAATATATTGGATTTATATACTCTACTGGCCCGAAGATTTGTGGTAGTTTGCCTGAGGAGCTGCTAGTGGTATCGTACTCTTTTTTGCGCTGTTACTGTCACATGATTTTTGTGCAGGGAAAAAGTTAAACAAAGGTGTCTGTGTTGCATATTTGTTTGATGTTTCTTGGATGCCTTTGTTGTGTTGTGTTGTGAGCCTGTCATTCTGTTACGTTTTTTATTTTAAATGTTTAGTCTTTGTGAACGTGTTGCTCACCCGTTTATATATATCTATATATATATTTCATATTTTTTATGCGGGGAAAAAAGGTAAACAAAGGTATCCGTGTTGCATCTTTGTTTGATGAATCAGTTGGATGATTAAAAAAGAACAAATAAATTGGAAATCCAATTCACCTTTTCCTCCAATGCAGACATCAATGTTTTAAGTCAGCTTGGATAACAACAGTAACGGCATGATGGGTATAGGTTTCCAAGAGACTATCAACATCTCAGGACTGTGAGTCTAATTACATGATAAGGAGGTGCAGTGGACATTAGGTGCAATACTACAAGAACAAGATTTTTACCTTTAAGGTAAGCCAGTCAAAGTCAGGCCTTTGAAATACATAGACTTTGCATGCACACCACTTAAGTGAAGGGCCAAATCCAAATATCATGCTTATTTTTGTGTTTAACCCTGCCAGATCACTAACAAACTAAGCACACACAACCTGATTTTTTGGTAGTTTAATATATGAATAATACACAAAATTCAGAGGTGTGGCCTAATTAAATTTTGTTTCGGTCACCTTGAAATCCAAGATGGGCGGCCAAAATGGCCGCCGTGTTTTGGCTAACGACAAGTATTTTGAGGGTATGTCCTAATGTAGCCTCCATCACCTTGTTCTTGTGTCATATTGAAGATTTAATTATCTACATGATGATATCAACCTTTGTGGTTTTCATCGTTATCTACACACCACCGTTTTTGGGGCCCAAAAATGCATATTTTTGCCATTTTTTTCAAGAATATGATGCGGACGAAATACGTTCTCCCCCATAATCAAAATTGTTCTTCATAATGGGATCAAGACTCTCAGGAAATTTGCCCTCATAATAATATGCATTTTGTGTAAAAGCACAGGAATCATAGCAGTTTAACCTTGAAATTCGGTGTCTAAGAAAGACTGGGGTCTTAATCACAAAAATGTCATGTTTTGCACATTTCTCTAAACACATGAACAAATGTGTGTCAATACTATATGAAATGCTATATGACTGGAGTTTTTTGATCCACCTAACTATAATACAAATTTTAACTTTCAGTTGCTGCAATGGGCCTTACCTGACTTCAATTTTTTGCTTATCAACCTCTAATCCAAGATGGCGGACAAAATGTCCGCTGTTTTGACACAAAATTCCATATTTATAAGGATAATTTTGAAGATAACCCCAATCATCATGTGGTTATGTCATTCTACAGCAAATCAAATTTTTCTACTTGATGTTTTTTCACTTTCAAAACTTAATATTTTACATGTAAATAGAAAAACTCTACTTAAGCAACTGCATGTAGCATAGTGTTCAACCCGCTGCAGTTAGCACTTATTCAAATATGCAGTTGCCAGAAATGTGATAAAACTATATTTTGCAGTTGGTTTACATGTTTGAACATACTTATGAAATATACACATGATGAAAAAAAGAGTCATTTTGTCCTTTTTCTCAGCTCTGCATTGTTCTTCCCCCAAACTAATTGCCAAAGAAAAATACAGATAAATATCTGCATTAATAGGCGGGTTCTTGCACTCCTTGGAGATGTGCAAAATCCATGTACATTTCATTCCGTTGTTCTTGCACCACATTTAGTTGGAAGTGCAATCGCATTGCAGTCGCCAATGTCATCCCAAAACTCGGGGTGGGGGGGGGGACTCAATTCTTGGAAGTGACTCGTTGTAAGATGGAGAAGACCCTTTTCAGCATGTTTTCACCCAAAGAAACTTCTGAAAATTTCACAAAGACCCATATTTTTTTTTAAATTATACGATATTTTCAGTAGGTAATTTATGTAATTACACTATAGCTTGAACAGATTACAAGTTAACTACGGAAAATAATATTGCATCCGGAGCGATATTACGACAACATCCGGCTGGTGTACCAGAAGTGAAGCATTGTGTGCATGCAGGATTAGACTTCGATCATGCACATTCCTCCAACTTATAGATAAACTCTGGACTTTCTGGTGTATAAATTCATAGCATGGAGATCCCCAATGTTGCAATAAGACATGTCACACGTCCATCTATAATCCTAACATAGGATACTTCAACTATTCAATTAAAGGCACGACTCAGAGATTCCAGAGCACCTTATAGAGGTTCTTTCACCTCACTCATGCATATCCCATAACAAAAGGTGTTAGTTCTCGTGTAGTCCTCATTCAGATCAATTAATATCCAATTCGAAGTACTTGTGCTATTCAAAGGGTGATCCATACTGTGGCATAATATTCCAACATGCATGGCGTCTTTAGATTTAGAAAGTCCCAGAAAAATTTGGAATGGACTTTACATTCCCGGGTGAAGCAGATATCGTCCGCGGGAGCCACCGTCTAGTGCTCCATACGATAACGGAATAAGGCGTGAAACTAATGTTGCGGGAAGAGTCAAACTGAATTGAATGCCCTATTGTTTACCATGTTCCCGGACTGTGAGTACGGCCGGGACTATAATACTCTAACCGGCAAGATGGCGCTATTCCCAAAGGTGGAAGGACCTCTATATACACCAGTCTTCTTCCGGTCATGTCCAACACTGTGGTTCTCAAATTTGATCCAGGCGAGATGGGCTACACGTCTGGGCTTTCCACTGAATTCGCAAGGTCCTTTGTTGTTGCTTTGTTGCTGCAGCCAGTGGGCAGACCAAAGAGAGTTCCATGTCTGTGGTGCCGTTTCCACCAACCACAGGTAGTGTCTCTGATCTGCTTCAGATAGCCCCACTTCTGCAAGGGGGAAACCTTAGATCGGCCAATTCTGGTTCTCCCCTCTGTTGAGCATCGACAATCACCCCTGAGGAGTCGGCGCCAGGCGGAAGACCCTCACCAGGCTCAATACCAATATTGTTACTTGGTTGATGGCAAGTCTTGTTCCACAAGGCGACTTCTCTTGACCTCCTTAGGGATTGTTTCAAGAGGTTGGACTTTGCTTAAGAATCTTTCTCTGCTGGATTTAAGGCGGTTGGGCAGCAGGTATCCACCAGTGAACAAAGAGGGAAGAGAAAAATAACCGATGATCAAAGAATACCCCAGTAATTAAAGCTTCTGGTTCATTTGGTAGAGAGGCAATCCTTTGGTATCTACACATCAGGAGGAATTTTTGCTCATTTGTACCTATTGAATTGTTAGGGGTAGACTGATGTACAAAGCTCCAAGGAAAGCCTCTAGGGAAAAGATTATTTTCTACTTATGTTACCAACCTAGAGTACCAAATTATTTTAGGTGATGTTTTTATTTCCACTTGACTATTTTCAATTAATAGACAAAAAAAATATATTCAAAATCTCTAAGTTCAGCCTTTAAGAAATGGTAAGAATCTTGAACCTCATCTTCTCCGTAGGACCTCTTAGGCTATTATCAAACGTGTTGGGTGGGGCTAGCAATTATTGCGGAGAAGCTGTCTTCGACTGTTCTATCCTGGATTCTGTTTTATTGATATTGTAGGGTATGTATCACACACCAATGCACACACTGTTGCTGATGCATGTAGGAACTTGTTTCATTATGATGGGGGGGGGGGAGGGGGGGGGGGGGGTTTTCATTTGCCCGCCAAATCACCAACATTACATTATTAACAAATTTACACAGTTAATAATGGCCAAAGCATCCTAAATAACAATTGCACGAGTTTAATGGGCTTGGTGTTTCCTCTGGTGTTCAACTTGATCCAACTATGCATAAGACACTTGATGTTTGCAATAGGACAGTGGTCCGAGTGGAATCACGAACTTTAGCGATGTTAAATCATAGGTACATGGCGGGGACCTTGCAATGACGCCATATGTTGAGAAAGATCTCCAGTGATATCGCATCGTAAAATGCAAACCCATCTTAATTGAGACAATTCTGTGGCTTGCGTCGTTGAAGGGAAGTGCGTAGCGCCAGTTTTGGCAATTTATCGTAAAATCTAGTCTGAGCTTGCATGGTGTGCTATTCTGCTGCACCCTCAGGAGTAGCCCTGGTCTTCAGCATTTATCAGCTAATTCTTCATGTTGATCAGGTTCATCTGCAGAACCTGCAGTCTCTGTGTGACAAATTGGGTGACCGACCGTTTCCTTCTCATAGGAATTCAAGATGTCATTTCCCAACTCTTCCCGAGGCCTGCTTACCAGAGCAAATAATTAAAATTCATAAGGATAAAAGGCATCCAAGCGATCAGCAAACAGGATGCATTTGATAACCACAAGATAATAAAAAATGACTGATATAGTCCGCATGGAATCAATCGAAGGTAGCTTCGCCACGACAATTGCGAGCCCCAAACAACGAGTTAACAAGCAGCTTAAGAAGTCCCTAAGGAGACAGAAGTTCAAGAAGTCTTGACTAATTTCTTAATTGAAGAGTGGTCCCCCCCCTTCAATGTGGAATGAACTCTTCCCCCCCTATCGAAAAGATTACAAGTATGTTAGGATTATAGATGGACGTATCTATTTGCAACATCGGGTCCACCTGCCTATGAATTAAAAGCGAAACCGGGTAAGATGGAAAATGCCAATAAATTCCAGAGTTAACGTATAAGTTAGAGGAAACTGATCAAAGGACTAATCCTGCATGTCCACTTTGCTTCACTTCAAGTACCCCAGCTTAGAGGTTGTAGTAATATTTTCTCGGGAAATGGAGGTCATGGATTGGCAGCAGTGCTTGTGGGACTGGGATGGATTTAAAGTAAATGTCTATTTCTGACTCACACTGCATCTAGCAATTGTCACCAGCATTGGAACAAAACTTGAGAATCGGGTGTGATGGGCTTATAGGAGCTCATCTACTGCCAGGCAGTGATAATATGTCTACTTTCGAGGACAGAGGGAAAGTAGGATATTGTGGATTACTAAAGATGATACCTTCATCTTGAAGACCTTCCACCTCCAGACGGGCATGGATATGAATTGTAACAGCTACAAGTAAAATTCAAATTGATTGGATGACATATACCAGCACCATCTGTTGTGTTGTTGGGGATGACATGTTGGTTTTGGGGATAAAATGCTGATTGCACTTCCAACAAATGGAACAAAGTTAAAATGGACTGAACTGTACGGGATTTGCACTTGTCCAAGGAGTGTCCAAGAATCAGCCTATCAATGCACCTACTTATCCTGAGAACGAGTAGATCATTCAAATGTTCAAGAACTTTCACAGATATAAGGGTCAGAAACAGATGCTATCTACTAAGTATTACTTAGTAGTATCTTTGCATATACTTGGGAAGAAACAATTACAGAATGAGATTAAAGGACAAAATTGAATTTCTCCTCCATCATGAGTATTGCCTAAGAAAAAGGACAGATTGAATCGCTGCTATTTGAATGGAATTGCATATCTGAAAATGAGCAAACTTGTAGAGTAGCAGTTAAAGCATTGCTTCAAACGCAGTTAAGGAGGAGTTCTATTTAAGAGCTATGTAAAATAGTACGTTTTCAAAGTGGAAAACAGCAGTCATTTGGGTCCTGAGGCCATTTTGGATGCTATGATGTACTTCTGGATTATGTACAAAACCTTAAAATTTATATGAGCACATGTCCAGTAATGAGTACAGGTACTTGATCTTTCAGCCGCTACATGTTTAATAGATGTGCTTAAAAACTGTTGTTTTTGTTGATTGTGGAAACATTTACTTTGGGCGCTTTTAACTTTTTTTACAGATATGTTGTAGAGATAGCCTTTTCACAGTGTGCATATTTTATAGAGTCACAAAATTTAAAAATAGAAAAAACCAAAAAGAAAAACCAATTTAAAATTCTTTTTAAAAAAAAAAAAAAAAAAACAAATTGCCCTCTATTTCTGGATATCATTTTGTAAAAAAACGTCAAAAACTCCATTTTTTGCTGCATAATTCTTATGTATACCACTTAAAAACCCACCAAGCATGGTATAATCCGGCTAGAAAATTTATTGGACTGTAAAATGACACCAATCAAATGCTGATTGGAGGCTTTCTTCAACCTGATCCTTATAAACATTGTTTTGTCAAAGCAGCGGCCATTTGGGCCGCCGCCCATTTGGATTTAGAGGTTACCGCAAAAAATATTGAATCAGCAAGGCCAGTTGCAGCAACTGAATAAAACAGTTATTATAGTTAGGGTGATCCAAAACTGTCAAATAGCATTGTATATGGTATTTGTAACACACATTTGTTCATGGTTTAGAGGAAAGGTGGCAAAAATGGCGTTTTGGTGATTAAGACCCCATTAATTTTAGGACAATAGAACTTTTAAGTTAAACTAGTTATGATCCTGTGCTTTTCACACAAAATGCATACTATATGAGAGCAATTCTGAGAGTCTTGATTCAATTATGCACAGAACAATTTTGCTATATGGGGGAGAACGTATTTCAGTAGCATCATTTTTGAAAAAAATGCCAAATATGCCTTTTTAGCCCCAAAACGGTGTGTAGATAACGATGAAACCCATAAAGGTCGATTATTCATATGATATAATTAAGATTATCTTCAATATGCACCAAGAACAAGGTGATTGAATGCTCACATAGGACATTACCCTCCCAAAATAACTGTCGTTAGCCACAAACCGGCGGCGCCATTTTTGGCGCCCATCTGGATTTCGAGGGTGACCGCAACAAAATTTAATTAGCACCACCTATCAATGATTGTGTTGTATCTCATTAAACTACCAAAAAATCAAGGTGTGCTAGTTTTAGTTGTATGTCTGGCGAGTAACCTTGCGTATTGTTGATTTGGCCCTCACTTAACTGTGGAATGGTCAAGTTTTGTATTCAGTGTTTCTAACAATATGCACTAGAAAATACTGTTCATTTTGCATACAAGCATTGGCAGTATAGATACATTGGGCCTGTGCACTGAATAATTAAGATTTTGCAGGATGCCATTTTAACAAAAACTAGGGTTGTTATTGGTCCCTTCATCTAACAAAAGAGGACTACTATGAAATTGTCCTTAATTAACACCACCCACATATGTGAATGTAATAACTTTTTTCCCCAAAAACACCCTATCCCATGCATGGCATGCCATATAATGAAAATGATACCCTTTTCCTTTTACCATTGTTTTCTGGGACGGTTGAGGACAGTGATACCAAATACGCGTTTACAGCAACAACATTTTAAACGATAGCCTTACCGTTCCGTATGACCATAAAATATTACAGGAGGGAAGTGTATAAACACGTGGCGAGAAAAGACATGCTCTGAATTATAGATGAGAAATAACAAATGCCAAAGCTAAAAAAGGGAAGAAAATTCCAATAGACCCATTATGATTCTATAAGCCTAGCAATGGCATGCATGTATGTCGCGGGCCCACTATTTTTGCCCCAGGATGGCCGAGTCTAGAGTGGCGTGGGCAAGTCGGGCCATGGAAGACCCATTCCGCTGGTTGTTTGCTCGGGTAGGCGAGCTGGCAGACGCATTGGAAATGGGCTAATGCCTAGATAGTTAATGATTAAAAGGGGACTGGTAGCGCTAAAGTTGACTAATTAATTAAAACAAACAATTAACAGAAACATCTCTTCAGGTCATATAACACTAATCTAAAACATTTATTGAACCAATGACAGCATGAGGCGCCGACGAAAAGAACATAATAATAAAAAGGAAAAAAAACTAATGCCATCACCATCTGTACCAGTTGTGGTTAATATGAAAGTCAAAGTTGTAGGTGTGTGTGTGTGTGTGAGGTGTGTGTGTGAACTTTGAAGGGAGTGAGGGTGTGTGTGTGTGCTTTCATAAACAAGGACATTGGGTGCACCTGACAACATACCTGTTACCAGTATAAGTCCAGAATAGTTTACACAGGTCCATTCCATACAGTAAACACAAGTCCCTGGTTGGGCAAATTCGTTGTCCAGCGCTCCAGGTTAAACAGCATGATTGATACACAAAGTTAATTCCCAGCATGATGGGTACACAAAGTTATGTTCATTTGGAATCCATTGTTAACACTTGATATGATGGCTTTATCTCAACACTGTAGTTAGGTTCAACGCTACCAATATCGAACCTTTTCCATATTTATAATATACTGAAGATGGTGTTAGTCTCTCTAAAGGAAGCATGATAGCCAAGGACTCGACGTGGTCCTCAGACAGGCTGCTATGATCAAGTTTTCTCCTTGCCACGTCGCAAGGAGGTCTAAGAAAACACCCTCAACACCTATATTTTGTGTGATATATTTCAATGGTAATGATGGTATATGAGATAAAAAATAAACCCTGCAAATATTCCCAACCCAAGTTTAGCAGGGCATTAAGGGTATCCTGGACTGATATTAATGAATAACCTAAAGCTTCAATTGATCAAAAAGTTTATTACAAAATAATGGGAAAGGTAAAGTTCTTATTCTGTTTTATGGGACATACTATTATTACACCCTTAACCGATCAGTACTATGTCAAAAAAGATCCTTTCAGGTTAGAGCAGCTCCCACCCAATGATATAGTGACCATCTGTTTTAAGTGATTTAGCAAGTGATTCTCTAAAGAGAGTAAACCCATGATATTGGGCTAATGACTTTGAGTAGGGGAAGGGTCAAGACAATTGGTAACAGGGCCTCTTTTTCTTCAGATATGTGAAAAATAATTATGGTACCCAGGCACAGTGCTTTAGCTTCCCAATAAATAACTGCAATTTGTTCACTGCCCCTCCTTCTCTAAAGCGCTGTCCCAGCGCGTCCAGCTTTCGGATAGCAAATGGCAGGTTGGGACAGTAATATTAATAATCTGATGTTTCAACACCCCCTGTTTGTGCGTTAGAATCTACCCAACACCATTGTATGAGTCTAATCTCATCAAATTTTGCAGTAAAGTAAACCATGGGATTAGTCATTGTCCTGCAAATAACCAGCACTGCCATGATGGGTCCACTTCTGCAACAGGATACTGTCTCTGTATTAGGGCCAATTAGCGCATTTAAAATGGTAGCTGCCCTCAAATAAGGCTTGGGCTACCGGTAGTTAAGCACTGGGGTGATGACTCTTTATGTTAATGTTGAACAAGTGTTAACAAGTATTTTTGAATTTAATGTGTAATAACTGGTACTACAGAGGTGTGATGGTTAAATAAGTAATAAATCAAAGTAAGTAATATACAGTATAAATGAATATTAAACAAAACAAAATCAAACAGGGCAAATTGCAATGAATCTCATTCAAACACTCATGGTCGTCTTGGATAGTGCGCAGGTTGAAACGCTATCTCGTCCTCTAATTATCATAAATAGTTAGCTAAATATCAATTCCAGCCTATTCAAGTAGTATAAATACATCAATCCATGTATAAATGAAGAGTATATGAGCCCAGCAAGATTCGTGGTTGTCACAGCAAAGTGGTAGGAATTAATATAGAATCCATGTTCACAGAACCATCACATAGAAAAGACGGCAAAACTATTTGGGCGACATGGTTCACATCCATTAGTGTTACAGCTTTCTTGGCTCCATCCATGGATAAAATTATGAGGTGGTACGTAGTTCCTCTCCTAGCTTTATTTCATTAGTCAGTGCGTTAATCTAGTTGGATTACCTCTATCTCGCCGAACTAAGGGTGTCCCTTCACGTTGCACTGCTGTACATCCGAGCTCATTGGCTCCAATACAAAGTTAATCCTTCCGCTACGTGTCTACTTCAACCATGTCCACATAATTTCTATCCATCTCTACTAGGTAAAGAGGATTCTACTGGATGTTATTAATTTTATAGATGGGGAGATGCCTCCTTTTCCTATAATACTCCTATTTACATCTGCTTAACATTAAGGGAGTACTATGCTTGATGACATATATCTAACAGGGCGTTTTCTGCATTCGCATTGGAATATCGGTGACCGCGTCTGCTATGGCTGGACTTATGCTTGTTGCGTCACCACTAGAAGAGTTCGTGGACACGCCTGATTCCTTATTTCTTGCAGCTGTTTTCTTCAACGTGGTATAGCATCATTCTGTTTCCCCTTATTATTAAGGCTGCTCTACTACTTCACTTCAGCGGCCAGATCCGGACTTCATCCGGCTGTCATTGGTCTTGATCTTCCCCCTTCTCCTGTGGACCTGTTGCTGTTGAGGTGGTAGTTTCACCTGGATAACCCACCAGATTGGTCTGAGACTCCTCATCTACCAACCCAAGGTGTGAGCTGTGGTCCTTCAAAGGTTTGAGACGGTCTGCTATGGACGATATGTGGTTTAATGCGAGCTGTCTTTTGGATTTTGATCACCACGTCCGAGAGTTTCCTCACAATCATGTAGGCCCTTCCCAGGGTAAAGCTAAGCTTCTTACAGATACCTGGTCTCTCGGTGGGTTTGAAACCAGACAAAATCCTTAACTTGAAACTCCCTGTCCTGGGAATGTCGTCATATTTCTCTTTCTGTCTCATGGTGGCCCAAATTCACAGCATGTCGGACTCGCGTCATAAGCTTCTCGCAGCTTTTCGCGGAGATTTTTCCTCAGCATAAATCAGTCAACACTCTTTCTCATGTGGGGGTCCTTCTACTGTTAGGTCTTATGGGACCTTTCAGAGATCCGTCAAACATAAGCATATTGGGTGACGCCTGGGTGGTTTCTTGGACCACCCGACCGGTAAGCAAAGCTGAGTAATGGAGATTAGGTGTCCCAGTCTAGCTGTCGTTGACCAAAGGCTGGATATGTCATTGATATTGCATTCACCATGTTCGGTTTGAACCGTTCAATGAAGCCATCAGATTTTGGGGTTGTAAGGGGTGGTTCTAGTCTTCTTGATGCCACAAGCCTACATGCCTCTGAAATACTTGCTCTCAACGTTTCGTCCCTGGTCATGTGGAGTTCATTGGAAACCATAGCGGAAACAGAATTTCCTTCACCAGCTGTCAGCAACAGTATCTGCTGTATGGTCCGGGATAGGGAGGCCTCGACAAACTTGGTGAAATAATCTCCAACCACAAGAAATAAAATTTCCCTTCTTGTTTCTGGCAATGGTCCAATATATCCAGTGCACCCTCTCCATTGGGCCACAAACTTGGTATTGGCGTAATTTCGCCTTGGCTTTCGCTGGATTCTTCCTCTTTGCACAGGTGGTTGCACTTTCGCACAAAAAAAAAAAAATGACCCGAATGTGGCCGTCATCCCCACCAAGTAGTACGGTATTTTGACTTCCCAAGAGTTTTAAGGAAAACTCCCATTGGCCAGCCGTAGGTGTCATGAAGCTCACTAAGTACAATTGAGCGCAAGTCTTGAGGTAGAATCGTCAACCATCTGTGATTTTGGTCATCAGGGCTTTCCCAGCGTAGTGTCAGTTATACCTCCCTTTGACATCCTAACAAATCCCATGGGACCAATAGAGTCTTGAGAGCAGATGATGGAGAAATGTCCTCCACAGGGGTCTGGGTTGCCTTGTCTTCAAACCCTTAAGATCTCGGCCATGGTATCATCTTTCAGTTGATGTTCCCCATCTTCTTCACGTCTATTTCTGGACTCACACCAATGGAATTAACATTGACCGAGTACATTGAGGCAAGTTCCTTGTCACATCTGGACTGATTGGGGGGATTTTTCCTGATCGCAGCCTGTCATCAGAATTTGCCCTTGTACCCACATCCTGACTCCATGCCGTTTACACTGTTTGCATGACCGACGAGAACAAGGCTATCGCATTCCCGGAATCTCCTGGACGATGGCACAATATGGTAGTCATATTGTTGAAGAATCTCAATCACCTGGCCAGCTGCCCTGTAGGATCCTGAAATTTGTCATACAGGTCAATGACCCATGATCTGTTCTGACAGTAACTTACGCCCATACAATATGGTATGAAGTGGGGGACATAGTCACCACAGCACAGGTTCCTGCGGGTAGCACAGTAATTCTGTTGTTGGCTACTCCAAGACTTGACTTCATAGGCAAGACCTTGGTCTCCATCGTGCATGTGTGATAAACACTGCACCCATGGCATATGGAATGGCATCGGGGTCTAATATGTAGTCCCTTCGGAGAGGATAAGCCAGGATAGGAGCACTTTCAGTGTTTCTTGAGTTCAGTAAAGGCAGCTTCAGCTTTGGCAGGCCACTTGAATTTGATGTTCTTGCGTGTCAACTCATGGAGGGCGTTTGACTATCTCTGCGAAGCCTTGGACATATTTTCTGTAGTACGATGACAAGTCCAACGAAGCTCCTAATCTTCAAACACATTGTGGAGTTGGCCACTCTTCTACCGCTTTGATCTTCTCCGGATCAGTTGAGACACCTTCACTGGAGACTATGTGTCCCAGGTAAGTCACTGACTCTGAAAAAGTTCACATGCTGCGGTTTGAGCGATCAATCCCCCCAGCCCCACGCAAACGGTCAAACACTACTCGCAAACGTTGGATTTCCTCTTCAAGAGATTGAGCAAATACAATAATGTCATCCAGGTAAAGGTAGTAAGATCTTCCAATGTAATCCAGAAGGACCTTTTCCATTAAACGTTCAAATGTGGCTGTGCGTTGCATAGCCGAAGGGCATGGACATTCCAATGGTATAGACCCATACTCTACCGAACAAATGCAGACTTCGTCTTAGCTTCATCAGTCAAGCCTACTTGCCAGTATCCTGTAGCCAAGTCTAGAGTTGAAACCACTAGCACCTCCCAAAGCTGACAATGACTCATCAATTCTAGGTAAAGGGAAGCATTTTGATTTACAGGCATTGACCTTCGATAATCGACACAGAAAAAACAAAAACATGCGTGTGAAACCATCCTTCTTGTGCACGAGACAAACCGGAGATGCCCAAGGACCTCTCCAGGCTCAATGATCCCTTGAGCTAGCAGTCTTGACTGCTGGTCTATTGTCTTTCTGTTGGTGCAAGGTGCACGTCTTGATGTTGTTAATAGGGTGAGATATTACCGGTTTTAATATATGTTTCACCACATCGGTATGCCCTAGGTCTTCGCCAGAAGAAAAGACATCTTGGTATGACACTAACAGTTCAATGACATCATGTTGTCCCTGGGGAGGAAGGTGGGTTGGTGCTCCTGGAAATAAGTTCTTTCAGGTGCTCTGGCACATTCTGCGTATCAATATCAGTATCATCAGGTAGGTGATCTAAAAGGGGCTCCAATTCTATATCAGTGTCTTCGATTGGACTGATCTTTCCGACAGTGGTCCCACCTTTCAGGAATGCAATCATGTGCTCCGGTGTTAAGAACTCTAACGGGCCACACCTGGGCTTCAGCACTCACCAATGCAGCCGTGCAATCATTAGCTGTTGTCAGGCCAATTGATATGAAGGCTCGATCAAGGATAGGCCCAGTCAACTTCATTGGAGGTCTTCCCTAATGTGGCTTGTACTAAAGCTTCATGTCCAGGGGTATACGGATGTTTCCTTCACCACAATTCTCGCACAGGAAAACCGTTGTTCTGCGTTAGCTCCTGGTATCATCTCTCCAAACACAAACAACCGGACCTCATGGACATCATCTATGCCTTGGCTGCCTTCAAGAAATCCATTCCTAAGATCCCTGGTGTCCTAATCTTGGCAACTACTATACGGTATACAGAGAATGACGGTAAATCCAGCACTTCCATCTGAGACATCCTAGGTTAGGACTGGTGTTCGTCTGCTTGTATTTTACTTTACAATCTTTGATAGATATATTTGGGTCTTTCTTGACTTGGATTAAATGAAAAAACTTCAGTGGAGATTTTACGTGTTTGGTGATCCGAGTCCAACAGAAATGTTACATCTACCCCCGCAACCATCTACATTTACAAAAAAATGCAATTGCCATGAGATAAATTGTTAAGGATGACTTTCTTTGGGCCACTCTGTTCTATGGCCGTTCCCCGGGCACTGATGGTTTCGGCATGCTTCGTGTCCCTGCGTGATGGACTTCCCCAAAATGTTGGACATTGCATTTAGATGCCCAGCTCCGCCACAGTTCCTACAAATTGGTGGTGGGGGCAATTCGGTATGAATGACTGGTCCCCACACTTGGAAGCACCGAAACGGTTCTCTAGAGGTCTAGGTGGATTATATGCTGGCTTCCGTTCCCATCGCACGTACATATTTTGGACGTGCCCGCATTTGCCGCTCCGCCTCTACCATTAGGAAACATTCTACCTCAGGGCAGCCTTCAATGCCTCATCCAGGGTTTTGATGCTGCTCTAAATACTCCCTCCCTGATTTCACGGCTCCCAAGGGAGTCCATAAAGTGCAGCTTAGCCAGCCTCTCCCACTCTTCTCCTGTCAATCTGCGGGTAGGCTTTATTCATTTTTTTCGCTTCCCGGATAGCCCTTCCAAGTTCTGAGACTTTCCTTCTCCCACTCTTCCTCCTCCCCAACTTAGCATGTAGTCTCCGCCATCCTAGCTGACCCATATCGTTGTTCAAGGGTTTTGATCAAATCTGTATACTCAATGGCGGCCACCCCCCCCCCCCCCACCCCCCCACCCCCCCCCCCTGGTCACTTCATTTTTGGGGAGAATCTTCAACACGTCCCCTTTCAAGGAAGCGTCAGGAAGACCGCAGATCACTATCACCAGCCGTTGATTGAGTTTGCACGCTGAAGTGTTTGTAAGTCCTTCCCAGGAGGATGTCCCATTAATATCGGTCGGGTATCATATGGGTTCCCTTCTTTCCCTTCCTCCTTATCCCTCCCATAACCCTGAACTAGTGATTGTTGATTCTGTCCGCAGACTACCTGCATGGAGTGGTGTCGATTGGAACAAAACCTCAGGGTCCCGAGTCATACTTGCTATCGGCTTTGGGTTTATCTCTTGCACCTTTCCTGTTCTAATTGCATAAACCCTCTTCATAATTCTCTTCTTCTAGTCTGCAATCTTATTTTCTTTCCTCCTCCCATTCATCACCTTGTTTCTTCAAAATTTTTCTGTATTAAAATGCATAGCTCGTTCTTCTCAGCAATTTCATCCTCGGCTATTTTCCGCCAATGTTCCTGCTTTTGCACCTCTTCTTCCATGCTGATTCTCAGCTCGTCCACCTCTTGCTGTAAAACTTCCATCTCTACACTACCATTTGAGGATCCTCAAGTGTTGCAAAATTCTGGGGAAGCCAGTGCTACTATTTAAACGGCCAATAAACACAGCAGTAGAGACCCACTCCTGACACCAGTGTAGCGGGCCCAATATTTGTGCCATCAGGATGGCCGAGTCTAGCGGGCGTGGGCAAGTGGGCCAGTGGAAGGCACCCTTCCTCGTTGTTTGCTCGGGTAGGCGAGCTGGCAGAAGTGCTGGGAAATTGGGCTATGCTAGGATAGTAATGATTAAAAGGAACTGGTAGCGCTAAACGTTGACTAATTAATTAAACAAACATTAACAGAACCTTCTTCAGGTCATATACAATATCTAACATTTAGTAAACCAATGACATGATGAGGCGCCGACTGAAAAGAACATAATAATAAAAGGAAAAAAAAAACTATGCCCACACCTCATCTGGACAGTTGGGTTAATAGGAAAGTCAAAGTTGTAGTGTGTGGTGTGTGTGAGGTGTGTGTGTGGAAAAAAACTTTTGGGAAGTGAGTGAGGGTGTGTTGTGGTGATGTAATACAAGACATTTGGGTGACCCTGCAAAACATACCTGTTTACAGTATGAAGTCCAGAATAAGTTACCACAGGTCCATTCCATACAGTAAACACAAGTCCATTGTGGGCAAATTAGCCAGCGCTCCAGGTAAAAGCATGATGATACACAACGTTATTTCCACATCATGATGGGTACACAAAGTTATGTTCATTGGGAATCCATTGTTAACACTTGATATGACGGCTTTATCTCAACACTGTAGTTTTTGGTTCAACGCTACCACTATCGACTTTTCATATTAATATACTGAAGATGGTGTTAGTCTCTCTAAAGGAACCACTGATCGCCAGACTAGAACGTGTGTCCCAGCTAGGATGTATGATCAGTCTTCTCATTGCCACGTCGCAAAGGAGGTCTAAGAAAAACCCATCACTATATTTGTGTGTATATATTCAATTGTTAATGATGGTATATGAGATAAAATAAAACATGTCCAAAATATCCCAACCCAAGTTTTGGAGGCATTATAGTGTATCCTGGACTGATATTCATGAATAACCTAAAGCTCAATTGATCAAAACATGTTTATTACAAAATAATTGGGAAAAGTAAATGCTTTATCATGTTTTTTATGGGGACATACATATTTACCAACATTAACCTATCAGTACTCTGTCAAAACGATCTCAGGCCTTAGGAAGCTCCCACACAATGATTATAGTTGACCATCTGGTTAAGTGATTAGCAAGTTGATCTCTTCAAGAAGTAAAAAACCCTGATATGGGCTAATGCTTCAACTAAGGGGAAGGGTCAAGACAATTTGGTAACAAGGGCCTCTTTTTCTTCATATACTGGTATGTGAAAATGTAATTATGGTACCAGGCTAATCAGTGCTTATAGATTACCAAATAAATATACGCAATTGTGTTACATTATGTTTGCACTGGTAACGAAAGATTTATGTCTTATGCTGCTGAATGTGACGAGAACAAGATAGAGTTATATTGCTGCACTTAATCGGAAGTTGTATATACTACGTGAATCAAAAAAAATGTGCAAGGATAAAGATTTGATGCAATCAATATATCATAGAGTTGTTTTTATAAAACACCATCTAATATACTTTAATGTGTTGAAGAAATTAAAGGATATCGACTGAAAAGATGCAAGGATATGCAGTTTTGTAAGCACACCCCTTTCTCCATCCAATGGATTTACACACAGTAAACTTGTGTTTGAGAATGTACAATATCATGAAGCCTTTGCCAACTTAATGTTACATTTTCTTGTATATTTGAAACATGGATTAATCAACAAAATATTTCTATTTATACCAATGTGGCCAACTGATATGACAAATCCAAACACCAATTCCACCTGTGCAGAGCAAAAAACCAAACACGATCTTCCATTGTTTAGGATATTGCTAAGAGTTTAGTCCCTTATTGGCATAGCTTGTATCTTATACCTGGATTACAGTAGTAGTGTTAAAACCCTTTTCATTTACACATCAGGATTAATTGGTTGAGATTTTGTGTGAACATTTATATGCCGTTGCCGCCAATAAATTTACAGGTACATTGATTAATTGCCGAATGAACGCTCACTTTCATTATTTTCATAATGATATTACCCCGTATATCGTGTATACATTAACATATAATATTATTGCTTAACTGTATATCCCATTGGAATGGAGGAAAACGCGCGCGGTGTGCTTGCAAAAATTGTCATATCTGCTTATTTTTCAGCGATTTCTTTCATTTTTCAAGCTTTGGAAGTATATAGATTTGCTTTATCAAACAAATTTATGATTTGGTGATTTTGTCAAGGTCATCTGCAATTCCTTGCACAATTTATTGTTGATTCACATAGTATAAAACCTAGGTCTGTCATATTTATTGAAAACTGAATAAAAAAAAAAAAAAAAAAAAAAAAATCTCAATCCTATTTGTAATGAATTGTTTTAAAGTAAATATTAAAAAGAATGGGCTAATTAAAAATTATCACTAAACAGCCAATAGGTATCAAATGCTTACAGAATAAAGCAGGGTAGGTCTTCTTTTGGCATATTTACAAGTCATGGTAATGGCTAGTGGTGATGTCGGATTTTTTTAATGAGTAAGTGATTCCGGGGCCATGTGTTATCCATATTTATGGAGCTCTACATGGCCGCTTTTTATTGAGATTGGGGCGGATTGGGGCGTCAGGGGTTTACACCCTACTCTTATTGGTTGACACTGGACTGTTGATGTAAATGTACAGTTGTGCCTCTCTGTAAACCAGGACCGAAAGCCACGTCCCCTCCGAAGGACGGGATGCCTTCATAATCTTTTGCCCAAGTCCAAGTGAAACATGGAGGAGAGCGGTGTTCTGAATTTAATCAATAACTTGTATACAGTCAAATCCAGAATTGAGCACCCGACTAAATCCCGGCAAGTGCCATGACCCACCGGGATTCGAAAATTTTTTGGTAATTTGGCGCCCACAGGCAAACACCCTAACCGCTCTGGCCACGCTCTCCCAGAGTAGGTGTGAAGGGTACAATGCAAGTAAGCCAAATATCTTTTCAGCATTGTCAAATTTTACATATGAAGCTTTTTCAATCAAGATTAGATCTATTGCAAATCTGGTTTATTTAGTTTGTGTGCTGGTTGTAACATACATAAATTTTGTTTGTTTTAGTCCACAGAGAAATTCAGCAGTCTCTTCAGAAGTCATAACCGCCCCTCCTTGGGTGCGCGCATCATGATGTCCAATGAGTACTTTTTCCTAGTGTGCTCATACGGTAGGGGTATTTATCTTCTCTACGTCAGATGGTTGCGTAGAATGGACAACCTACGCCCTCATCTACCACGCGTATCAACGATGGCGTACGTAGACTGAAGAAGGGCAGGTTCAGGAGGGCATTAGGGAAACTAAGGCAATACTCTTGGTTGATACACTGTCCGACTCATGTTGCCCTTATTTGGAAAAGTCTTAATTTAAATATACGGTTTAGAATGGGGAACTACATTTCCCGCAAATAAATCGTAGCCAGTGTGGAACACTTGGTACGCACACAGCATGTGCGGTAATGTATGGGCGTGTTTATGCAACTATGTGAATGAGATGCAAGCACAAGCGCTATGTCTTTCGCTGAACACTGTGTGGTAGTGGCAGGTAGTCCAATACTCTGGCCACGATTTTTCGTGGAAACTGTGCCACAGAAAATCGCTTCCACTAGGCCTAACGTTCACATGGCCAGGTTTTAACCTGCAGGGTATCTTATAAGGCAGCTATTGTGCTCAACAATGGCAGCTAATCAATGCACCAGTCAGCCCAAAATCTCGTTGGCATGAGTGCAAGAAGGTCGAAGTGGCAGTACTGCCTTTTGGTCAAATTCCCATTTAACATACTAGTATGCAAGTCTTGATCAGTGGCTCTTGAATAGGTTCTTCAGGCAACACCGACTGAAGGAAGAAGCCACTGACTAAAGGAAAGAGACTTGAGTTATCCTAATAAAAACTGGCAGCAACAGATGTATCCCTTTGCTGAGCCCCCCTCGTGAAAATTGAAAATGCTTCTCTTGTAGTCATGTTCAAGTGAACGCAAGAATGTTGGAAGTGCAATACTGCCATTTGTCACAAATTCCCATTTTAACTTGTGATAACATTACACTGGATACAATAGTCCTTAGGTAGTGTCCCACATGTTGGTGAGCTCATGTGACCTTAGTGAACCGCATGTTCCTCATGTGACCTCTTTCCCCATTCCCCAACCGCAATGGAAACCATGGGCGGTGAATGCTTTAGTACTCCTTTGTTTTTTGTTGGGATTTTAAATACCAGATTTCAAAATACTGTTGTGAGGCAGAGTGAGTCAAGAAAAATGGGTTTTTAATGTTTTTTGAAAATTTTAAACAGTTTTCACAATATGTCCCCCATGCACCAGATCTACATTTTGGGAAGGTCCACTTCTGACAAAATCTGCCCCCCCCCCAAAAAAAAAAAGAAAAATCAAATCTTGGCTATATTCCTGTTTAGCTTTTTTAGCGTTTCAAAAAGTAAAAATTTTAGCCTTTTTTTTTTTTAACAAAGTTGCGATTTTTCTATTATGAGGGACATCGATTTCAGCTTTCAGCTACTTTTCCACACCACTCACAGGTCTGTCAGAACCACCACGTACCTAAGGTTCATATGTGGTGAGTGTCCTAATTATTTGTGCATATAATTAGCTCATTTGGATATTTGCTTGCTGCAGTTTTTCTCTCCGCCACTAGGGGATCATGCAAGTTTTTAACTTCAGTCATTTTTTTCCTCTTGGTTTTAGCAAAAACAAAGGGGGATAGTATGTTATTATGCCATCATCATGATGTATTTTTTTGATATGTTTTTGTACATCTCTCATTTAAAAAGTTCTGATTTGATAGCAACCAATCGTGATATTATTTTTGACACATTTCAGGTCAAAGGTCAGTTTAGGAGTCCAATGAGATTATTGTGGATTTAGTTTACATACTTTTTTTGGCTGAATTCAGTATTCTTTCCGCCACAATCTTTCAACATAAAGTTTTTTCTTTGAGGTCTGCTAGAATTCATAGGTGGCCCAATACTATTCTTATTTTTTTGCTGTATTTTTATACTTGCTCAAGTCATGGAGGTAGGAGAGGAAGGAGAAAAGCTCTTCCCAAATCCCTTAGACCGATGATCATCGCCGCCCTCGAAACAGTGCGTAACTATATTGTATTGGAACAATACACACAAGATCGATATTGATGCTGTACATGTGCATCAACACTTGCATCGATGTACATAGTTAAGCAGCTAGCGACATATATTGTAAGCATTGTGCATTTCTTTATCCAAGCATGAAACTTGGCATACATGTCTACAATTAATAATGAGTAATTGATTATTTTTAGACATGGAACCACGTCACCGTCATCATCTTCAAGGTAAAACAAGATCATTCCGGATCATTTGTGGTCAGTTATTAGAAAGCGGATAGCATGTTCCTAAGATGATTACATTGATTCTAGTTTTTAACTCCGTCTTTGCGGCTTTTAAAAACTTTAAGGTTTTGTAGCGCCGTCTTTCTTAAATATATTTGGATACCAAATCTAAGTTGAATTGGGGAATAAAATGCTTTATCTAAACAAAGGCACCAAACAGCACAGGTGCCCGAAGTTGCCCCGTTTTTCAATTTTGTCCCGAAATACAAGATTCCTTAAAATTCATACCGCTGTGTGTTGTTTCTACCTGGCCCTATTTGGACCCTGCTAACCCCTTCAGGAACCAAATCTATATATTCAGTGCCCCCAATCTCACAATGGACAAATCACTATGATTTCCCTTTAAAACGTTGACCAGTGGTTCAAAGTCTAAAATCTATAAATCCATTGTTCCATTTTGTGTCTTTTGTGTGATTAAAATGTGATATGACTATGACTTGTAGCATTTTCAAACAAATTTCACCGAACTGTAAGCCCCAGTGAGCTATGTCCCTCTATCTCTTCAATGAAATGTTCATGGTTATGTCATTATAAGCTTAAAGAGATAAGAGGACATTTTCCATCAAAATATGCCCCCTCCCCAGTTTTTAAAACAAATTTACCAATATATTAAATCCACCCTGGAGGGACCAGAAGCCGTAACAGCCTCTTCATGTAATAATATGGTTTTGTTATTTTCTGTTTGCATGAACAGATTATTCGAGTTATGCTTTTTATGGGGCCGATCAGGACAGCAGGTGAGTTCAAAACTTAGTGTTTTTGGTTTTCTTTTCTTTGTTTCAATAAACCTACAAATGTCCTCGGTTGATATTTTACAACAAAGCGCATTTATACAAATTTGTATCCTCATAAATTCTCGTCCTTTAAATAGTAGTATATATATATTTTATTCACACACAAACCGTGGGCAAAGGTCAATTACAATGTTTTACAATCTTACAATCAGAGTTTATTATTAGCAATACAAATTAAAACGAAAAAAATAAAAAACTTAAAAAAAGCAAAAATTATAAAAACACAAATAATACACACTGTCAAAGCTCACATGATGCATTACACAGATATTAAAAAAAGGTAAAAATCAAAATGGCGCTGGGCATTATTGTTCAGTAATCATAAAATTGGTGGCACTATTTTTTAAAAAACGATCAGTCCTTGCTAGAGCTGTGATATTTGATTGGCATTGCGAAGGACCTCTGCCAGGCTCTGGCAACCTGGTAGGAGGGATGAATCTTTGTACGATTGGAAAGAGAGCGCCCTTCGGTAAAAAACAAAAAAAACTTCTGACAATGATCTGTCCTCCTATCAGCTAGAGAGTCCAATTGGCAAAGATCAAGAGCATTGTTGTACCCATCAATAGTGTGCCCAGAATTATTTTGCAAGCTCTTTTTTGGCAGCTGCTCCAAGTATGATCTTGAATGAGGTGAGTGAAGGGAATGCCAAACTACATCTTCATATTCTAATAATGGTCTAACATACCCTTTGTAAACTGAACATAATTCTTGAATTTAAAACCAATCGGTTTAAAGTCCTAAGCATATACGACCCGAGGAATGGTTTTAGAAACAATATCAGCAATATTTTAACATCCCATTTGAGGTTGTCCTGCATCCAAATACCTAAGATTTTGCTTCAGAAACAAAATTCAGAGGAACACCATTAATTTTATATCAGCCGGTACTGGAACATTCCTTTTAAAACAAACCTTAAGGCTGACATTTGGAGGGATTTAGTTTCAGATTATTATTGACCGACCATTCACTAACTTCATCCAACCTCTTGAGTGGGCTAGAATTTGATGAATACAAATTTTTGGCTATTGTTAATCATAACGTATCTCCAACATTGGTCTTTGGCCCCAACCAGGTACAGCATCATTAATGACTAACTGAAGCCAATTGGGCCAAGTTTTGTACCTTGTGGGAGGCCACCATTGATAGTTTTATTAGTCAGAAGACAGCTGTTGTAACGTACGCATGGTTGTCTGTTTGTTCACAAAGTCAGACAACCATGGCAACAATGGACTCAACGGACTCCCAAATGGATAATTTATCTATAAGCAATTGTGATCGATCAATCAAATGCTTTGAGAAATCCGTTAGCACCCACTGTGCCAATGTTTTGGTTCCTGTTAGCTCCCTGTGAAGACAGTGGAGCATGCTAAACCAAATAAGGTGAGGTGGACACACCTTTAACATTACCAACTGTGAATGGTCGATTTTGTGCCTAACATCTTCCAAACCCCACTTGAATATATAAACCCTCCCCTATTTTTTGCAAACAGTGAGTGAAACAGAGGTATTTTATCAATATTAGGTGAATTTGTGTTTGGATTAGTTGGCACACAATGCCTTCTTCCATTGAGAGGGACCACCCCTCATTCAAAGAGGTAGTTTAATAGATCTGTTTTAATGGAACACTTAGCTCATAAGCGAATTCCTTGACTAACCTTGGAGGAATGCCATCGGTCCCACTGCTTTATTTTGATGGACCTTTCTAAGCTCACCAAACAAATCCCGGGATAATAACTGAGGCGGTGTTTGGGGTGTGTCAAATAAGAAAGGAA
>JAMKCH010012754.1:0-26976 GCA_023653785.1 Ophioderma brevispina
TAGGTGCATTGCCCTATCAGCACTTAGATTGTAATATCATCCTAATTAACAGCTACCCAATTGTCACTGGAAATGTAAACGTTTTGAATGACTTTGAAACACCATCATATGGTAGGAGTTCTTTTCAATATATTTGATCAAAATGTAATCAGGTTAAAACATTATTGTTAAAAAATTTGTTCAAGCAACAGTTCTGTACAATAATTTCCATTTTGGGTTACTGGAAATTATTTGTTCAGCAGTCTGTGGGCTAGATTAACTACTCCATCAAAATGGTACAATTCATTGGACTTAAGCTATGTAGGTGACGATCTTGTTGTAATGGTTTGAGAACTGTCTCTTTAATAGTAAAAACTCAACAATTAGATCAATTTGTCTTTTTTACTCTTGAGTTAATAAGTCTGTCTTCTTTTAATTTTCTAGGCCATGGGATGTATGCTGTACAAGTTGTGTTTCTTTTCACTACCTTTTGGTGAGAGCAGTCTAGCGATACAGAATGGCACCTTCACCATTCCAGACAACTCAAAATACTCCAAGGAGATGCATAGCCTCATACGTAAGTCACAGTATTAGAAACTGTCCAAAAACAAAATGTCATGTCGGAAAAGATTAGGCTCTGTTGATTGCTTTAGAGGAGACACAGTTGTTCCACTTAATCTTTTGTTACCATAAAATCATTGATTGCAATAAGAATACTCTAAATTTTGGGCATAATTACATTGTACAACCCTTTGCAACTACTCTGTATCACATTAACAGAATAAAGCACATGATACAGAACACTGAGAATAGGTGCGAAGGGTATAATATAATAATTATGGAAGATTTTGTTCAGCATATAGTAAAGAGTATCTCAGGATTTGTGTACTCCCAAGGCTATTATGATATATATGGCGTGGAGTCCATGGATTCCATGTTTCCAAGATAATATAAACAAGGACTAGGTATCGAAGGAAGAATTAACTATGGTGCTATCTACCTCTTGTTTGGATTGTGCTTAGGCATAGCATGTCTGTAAAAGAAAGAATAAAATAAAACCATGGGTGGATGAGGGTAAAGGAGGGAGAGGGAAGAGGGAGGGAGGGAGCTATGACATTGGTGTGATTATTTCTGATCAGGTCATGTGTAAATTATCTGTTGTATTAAGCTGGTACAGTGCTAAGAATTGACTTCAGGGGTACCTACCCTCCACACCCACCCCTACAACCACCCACTCCACCTTACCCTATCCACCAACCCATATCTATCACATGCTCATAATACCTGTAAGAGTAGTAGGTCTGAAGTATTTTAATTCCTACTTTGTATTTGGATTGTTAAAGAGATCTATTAGAATATTTCACCGTATCAGCACTTCTTTTGCTCTTGCAGGTTACTTGCTAGAGGTAGACCAGGAGGAGAGGCCTGATATATATCAAGTATCCCATGTTGCATTTCGAATGATGGGAGCTGACACACCAGTAACAAACCTACATGTAAGTATGCGATAACAGCGAAGCTTCCGATTTCTTCAGACTCCGTTGAATGGAAGTTTACCTCTTTAAAAGTTATTTGAAGTTCATACTTGATAAAGTTTGTGTAATACAGGACAGAGCTAGGATTAATTTCGGTGTAATTTTGATGAATATATTGTAATTGTTGCATTTAAAACTATACTTTCATTCTGAAATGTGTGGCACAACTACAGTGTTTTTTCAAAATCCTTTGGACATGTTGCTATGACGACCACTTCCACGCCAAAATGACACACTGTTGAATTATATGTAGGTGCAGTTCACGCCAAAAGATACGCTTGTCCAAGGAATTATGACAAACACTGTAGGATAACTAAATTGGAATCAAAGTTATTTGCTTCTTGCATGGAGCGAATAATTGAAATTGCGTAATTTAATTTGCATGGAGAGCATCATACCCAAAAAGTTCTGTGGTTGACCTGCACTCATTAACAAAACTGAAAAGGGGAAAATCTCTGTCATAATTCAAGCTATAGTACAATCATGGTGGACAAAATTTGGTACACTTCATCCAATTTAAGGAAAAAGCAACCCCAAATTCCCCATTGTAATGTGCATTTCAGAGTAAATTTTTCAGCAGCCTCGACCGTACCTCCCGAATATCCCCATCTCAATACTGACCAAGAACTCTTAACCAGTGAGCACTTGATACTTTTTCTGAACAAGCGAGCCCTAGTTCTAGGGCTACCTCAGCAGGTCCCCCAACATCAATTGATAGGGGATGGGAAATGATATGGTAAAGGGCAAGACCTCTGCATTTCTATTGAGCAATGACTTGCTCAAGTTCAATATCAGTTATCAGCATGGAGGTGATGCCAATATATTATATCAAGTGTTCTATTTTTGTCATTAATTATTGTAGGTTCACAAATATAGAATACAAATTACATTGTTATAGAAAAGGTCAATGGGTTACAACATTGTTTCAGAAATAGAGGTTTGGTGTATCCAGGAAATGTGTGGGTTTCATGTTAGTTTTGTATAAGCAAAACAATGTTGGATGTGTTTGTTTAATCAATGTTGTGTCTGTAGTATCATTTGAGGGTAGTTTCTCATGGTGTCAACTGTAGTCCTTTTCAAACTTTTGTGGTAGTATTTACAACTGAGAAACTTGATTACCATTGCAGAACAACTACAGCTTGATAACATTCTATTTCTCATGAGAAAATTTTGTATTACTGAGGTATTTTTTGTGCGTTTGTTTATTTCCTCTTCCAAGAGGTCAGGTTTCTTTCGAGGGCATCCAGCACTATCATAAGATCAAATATTAATTCCAAGAAGTTTTCGTTGCTGTTTCTGGCAAAGTCTGGTTTTCAATTCAAACCAAACTCACTGAGATGGTAGACGAGGACTTGTTTTATGATTTTAATATATTAATATCTAATATGCATATTCCTGATTATGATAATGAGCTTATTTGCATATTTAGGTGCAAGCAGTTCAAGTACTGTTAAGGTCCGTTCATGACTCGCTGAGCTGTGCGTTGCGCTGCCGATATATCGATCACTTTCTGCCGCAACTTAGTGCGGATATAGTTCAAATGAATTCAACTTTAATGCGTTACGTGATGCAGTAGTTGGGGTTGACTGCAGTTCGGGAAATGCAGTGAAGTATGAACGAACCTTTATGTGGCATAGTCTGGGATGGTAGGTCATGGTCTGCTCTAGAAAGTATGTTAATAAACCAATATTTCTGATCAAGAAGCAGACATAGATTACGCATCGTGAATTTGACTTGTCTACTGGTTGTGAATGGAATGTACCCCAGACAATGAGATTGTAAGAGCTGACATTATGTATCATATCGTTAATTTTTAGAATTCAAAGATTCCCGACACTAACAAGCTTCCTGCACCACCCTCGGAGAGTGAGCACCGTGAACAGCAGGGACGAGCTAGCAAGCAATCCCAGGCAAACAGGTAATGTCTAATTCTTAAACACTTGAGGTAGTTTACAAAATTTCATTGATTCCTAGCCATGTGATATATTTGAAGGCAAGAAGTAACAATGGTGCTGATCAATTTTAAAAGCTTGAGGATTAGATGGGTAAAATCTATCATCATTTTTTTAGGTCGTCCAATGAAATCAGAAAGACCTAATGGCAGCACAATTCATGTGTCTACCCATGTGTTTGTCAGTATGTGTCTGTGTGTCAAACTTGTGGTATACACTTTTGGTTAAAATGTTGTCTAGCTTTTTAGTGCAGTGATGGATCAAGTTCATGCTTGGTGTGCCTATACATTGAGACAAGGGAGGGCTTATGTGGGGTTACAGATGAGGAGATCATAGGTCATTCAGGGGTCACGTAGGGTCATCATATACACTAAAATCTCCGGACGACCTACTTGTACATTTGTTCTGATAGGCTAATAACAAAAATCTGTGTGTAGTTGAAGGCAATAACCAATTTTCATGAAACTTGGTGAGTAGTGGTGGGTGCCAAGTAATAGATACAGCAGATTGATCACCATTTGAGTGGGGTATTGCACATGTTATAAAAAATATTTATTATGTGCCAAATCATTTGCTTTAACTCATATGACTAACATTTCATCTCTACAGGACCGCTACCACTCCTATGGAAGTAAGCACATCAGTAGCCCCTCGTCAACGGCCTAAAGGTGGCGCTAGTGCAGGGACAGGAGGCATTCAGTTGCCGACACCAATTGGGCGTGCCAAAACTTACCAGCAGCACAACAACAAACAACTCCAGGAAATAGTAAGTACATCACAATAGGCAAAGTGTCCCCCAAATTAACCTGCATGCATGCGTGCGCAACACACACCACAAACAAACACAACACACAAAAACATTTGCTCTATAGGCCAAGCAATGCAATTCTTCCAAACAATTTTTGCCACTGGTTGTCATATGAATTTCTAGTGACAAAAAAAAAATCTTATGAATAGAAATTAATCGCCAATCTTGAAATTTAGGTACTTTTTGTCACGGTATACTCATGAACCAGTGCAAAAATTGCATTGGAAGCAATCTTTATGCAAGGAAAACGGTACCATCATCTTTATAGGCCTATGAAAGAAAAAGAACTTAAAATTTTAACAATTCAAGCTATAGCGGTTTGTCAACTAAGTACAAAAATTACACTCGCAATAGTGCTTATTGTAATTCCAAATAATGTTTTTTTTTTTCACAAGAGCGTAATATGGATGAGGAGCATGTTATAAAAAGGGCTTTTGAGTTAGAGGTGGGTGGTTTGAGAAGAGGGGTAACAAAGAGGACATGGAGGAAGCACGTGGAGGAGGAGAGTAGGTGGGTTGAGTTGAGGATGGGGAATGCATGAATCGGGTGAAGTGGAAGGAGGAGTAGGGCGATTGGCTACGAATGTGAGGTGAATATGAACACCCCATTGACGAGACAAAACCGGATTTAAAACTTGGGGTTTTCTACTACATTTTCCATACATTTACCATAAAATCCCGGGTTCGAATCCCGGCGGGGTCACTTGCTGGGATTATTCGGGTGCTCAATTCTGAATTTTGATCTGTATACCAGCTTATGATTTAAATACAGAATACCGCTCTCCTCCATGGTTCACTTGGAATTGGGCAATGAATCATGAAAAGCATCCCGTCCTTCGGTGGGGCCGTTAAGCGTCGGTGCGTGTACAGAGGGCCACAACTTAAAATGTACATCGCAGTCAGTTCGCAAATAAGAGTAGGTCCCTAGGAGAAAGAAACGCCACATATCAACACTTTGGCTACAGATGATACAAATGGCATTCCAATGGTTTTCAAATGATTCCGAACGGTTTACAATGTAGCCGTTTGGCTACTATGAAACCATTCCTGGATTAATCCTGTCAAATTGGCTACAATGTAACAATTTGTAAACCAAGTGAGTTTAATAATTGCTCATTGGATCTGCCCAAATTGACTGACGTAGATAAAATCAATTAATCCGTTGTCTGTGTTGAAGTGCTTAGCTGCATAGGTTCACTTGACAAATGATGATATGAAGGAATGTTTATAAGTAATGCCTTGTGTACAAAATTTATTGCTCTACAGGCTAGAAGCCATTCAGATTGAAGTTAATTATTGTTAACTCATGGCCTGCATAGGTTTGAGTAAGATATTGTAAGACAGTATGAAGAATTAGGGTTTTTATTTATGTAAGATAGCGCATACAAGCTATTATTTTTCTTCCTGTTTAAGTTACCTGAATTTTATAGAATCAGTGCAAAAGCATGTTTGAGCTGGACATTTTCAAATCTAGCTGAGATAGGTTTTGATTAGGACTTGTTACTTCGGGTTAAAATTTAGTTAAGGGAGTGCGGGGACAGATGCAGTCCACAAAAGGAGCAAAGGTCCATTTTTTTTTGTTACTGAATTTTTAATACAATTTTAGGGGGTAGGTCCACTTTTCCAAAAATGAGTATTCTGAGGGGGAGCTGTAAGGGGGAATATTACAGCGTATGCTTGTACGGCATGAAGCAAAATGATGTGATGATTCATGAAGGGACGCGTAATTAATAATGGCAACACACGCTTTGAGCCAGTTTATGGGAATAAGGCGCTATATAAAAACTGGTAATATTATTATACATAGAGGATAAACAGACAATATGATTGTAATTGCAGATTTGACTTTGCCAATTAAAATAAGTCAGTTGATATTTTCAAGCTTAACCTAGAGTATACACATTGATCCCATCTTTACAGATTGTTATGAAGGCCAATTGTTCAGATTTGGTAAGGAAATCTTGCCACTGTTTTAGCATGGTGGATTACCAATTTTATTTTCTTAATTTTAACTTTAAAATTACAAGTAAAACAAACTGCTAACCTTAATGTGCCCAATTGACTCCAACCACACTTAAAAAACTATGGCATTTGAAAAGTATGAGCTCACACTGATTACCATGTGTCACGTTGTTAAAATGAAAAATCATATTTGTGAAATTTCTTATTAACTACTTGCCAGAAAGCAATACTTCATAAATCTATCAGAATGAAAAATTGTGGTGTCAGGGTGTGGTGCCATCTCAGCATCCTTTTAAAGACTTCTCTTTTTAAGGGATTATTCCACAACATTTTTGATAATATTGTCATAGGTAAAAAAAAAATCACAAGTTCATTTGTAAGCCCTATAGATATTTGGCAGTGGTGAAAATTGTAGTTTAAAACCTTTAATAAAAAAGCTTCTGCAAGTTGAATGCGAGTTGCTGCTGGGGACTGCACCAGCAGACTTGAGGTTGCAGCGGGGTTGCAGCTCTGACTGCTAGCATATGGAAGAATTTATTTTAAATGGACAGTGGCATCTCTATGCATGGTAATTTCAGCAGGCTTATTTTTTTAATACTCAATTTTTGCAATTTTTTTAAAAATTTCCATAACTTGGTAAAATACATGTTCTCAAATACTTGCAGCATCAACCGGCTTTTGCTCACTAATTGACAAAAACGTGTATGAAATTAGAATGTGAAAATATTTGGACATTAACGTACATTGCATGACAACTGGTGACCTCACTTGAGCAGTGAAAAAGAATCCTTATCAAAGGTCTGTACATGTATCAAATATGTGTGTTTTATGTATCAATCGATGAAAATATCGGTACAAAGAAAATTTAAAGCCACAAAATGGAATCGGTGTGGTGTGTGTGTGATGGTTCTCGTGACAGGCAAATTTAGGGTTACTCATAAAATTGGCAACTTTTTCCTATTTAAAAATGTTTATGTAGGTGCTTTTCAAAACAGTGGCTTTCCTGGTCTCTTCTTTTAAATGCCCTTATTTTTAATTGGTAGAGGTTCCTACAAATCGTAAAATAACCTTTGTTTTTTTGTTTGTGTGTGTGAAATAAATGTTTTAAAACACTGTGATTTAGAGCGATAACAGGTGACCATGGTAATGACACATGCTGATGGATCATGACCATTCTGGTCTATACATTCATATAAAGGGGATTTGAGTAGTATGCAGAGAACAAATTAAAGTGTGTCTGATTTCAATGATATCAACCCAACCACTAAATGGAAACTAGCTGGCTATAAGTTATTAGTAAAATTTGTATTTTTTTTCATAAAACAATATATCATAGAAGTTCAACATTAAATGCCATGCCACATTTTTCTATCCTAAGACCCAGGAGGGAGTGAAAGAATAATGGGACAGGGGAAGCAGCAAAGGGGGAGATTTGGGAGTTCCTCACCAGGAGCATGGCCACGCCAATGAGACACCTAACGACGTGACCTGGAACCAGTTAACAATTTTGTGCCTTTTGGCACTTTACACTAACGAAAAGTCAAATGTGAAATTTCGATTTTCCGAATTAGCTTTCAGAAAATAATTATGCTCTGTTGGCGCTCTCATTTATTCGAGAAGTTTGACTTCCGGTTCAACGAAAATTTCGCTCGATCTTTAACAGACAACCCAACACTAATTTGGGTTGCCTCGGCAATCCGTGTTTTAAGCCTTTTTTGTGAAGGAGAGGGCCTAAATATGATCAAAACTAAGGGCAAAGTAAAGAGAACAAAGACAACAAACGTCCGGAGTCCTGAAGCTTGGAATGACCGGCTACCTTCATGCTCAGTTGTTTTGAAGCACCTTGCATTGCTTGGTGATAAGCCAGAAATTCATTGAGGCGGGTCACTTGTTATGACCAAGTATACATGAATCGATTATGTGTTTCGTTTATATACTGCAAAACTTTCGAATTCAATGACAACTTATTTGAAGTTGCAAAAGCACTTACAATTCGCTTTTTGAATATGAGTAATATTTAAAACAGAGATTGAAGCAAGTAATCAATGGATTGTTTGTAGCGTCTGGTACGGTATTGTTAGGTTAATTCAACATCCCTCAGACTGAGATCGGGAGCAAGTGATCATTATTGAATACAATTCATGTGTAACCTCAAATTGGAGTTTGGCGGGCTATTTTTGAAATAATGTGTCACTCATGGTTGTTATTTCTCTTAAAGTCATGAAACAAGTTTAATAAATACCCGGTCCACTGTTGCATAGAGGCTTATGGAAATGTACTTTGAAAGACCCCAATTTTGTACACGCAATTAGCGACTATTTGTAGAATTTGCTCAAATATTGATGTATTTGATGACATTCTTGGATATCCTCAAAATATACTGAGATTAATTAAAATGTGAATTCTATCTTTCAGTTTCATCATGAGAATTGAAACGAACTTGGGCCCAGTTTATTTTGGAAACTCGATTTTTGAACAGAACGGATCTAATTCGGGGACTTTTTTTATATTTTGGAGGGGGGTGTGCGGACTTGAAAAAGTGGACGGCACCCCCCCTCCAAAAAAGATGGTCTTTTTTGGACTTTTTCTCATCAATCACCAAAAAGTTGACTTTCTTGTCAAATTATCTTTAAATAAAAAACTTTTTATAAAAACATTAAGCAAAAAGTGGACTTTCTGCCCTTTTGTGGAATTTGGTTACGATTCCCAAATTCATAAGTGTGTCAGAAGAAACGTGTCAGATGGGCCAGGTTACGGAAACTCATGTTTTATTTTATTTGTTTACCAAAATGAACCTTTGAAATGTTCTTGGTAGGCCTAGGGTCTTTAGAAATTTTAAAAAATTTTGTATCCTCAGAAAATCTCCTTGTGTAACTTTAATTTTTCACCAGCTTTAAACTTTTGGAGATTTGTCACAATATTTTTTGGGGGGCAGGTTTTTCTTATGTCTTATGACCCACAACATTGTGATATTTCAAGAAATTCATCTGGAAAATGGTTTTCTTAGAAGGGTGCCGCCAGAAGTACATACCTAGTGACTAGGTGAGAAATAGATATAAAGCCTCACTTGATTTATGCATTTTTGGATTTTAAAACAATTTTCAAGAAAATCGGTAGTTTTCCTCAAAGGTGCAACGAGAGATTTCATATATCAGCTGCCAAAAAAAATTGGAAAGTACTGATTTTTGCCCTGATATAAAGCTTTCCACAAAAAATATCCCCATCTGAAAGGATTAAGCTGAGAAATGTTTCTTTGGTACAACAATTGTGAAATTTCTAATTTCGTATAGGAGCAAATACGAAATTCAGCCTATGTTTTATATTGAAATATAAGCAAATCAAAAATCACCCTTTTCCTCCTTTAAGACATTTCTGTAGCTAAATACAAGGTAAGAAGTCTATTGAGTGTCTAATCTATATGAAATTACAATAATGACACAATATTTGGGTGCCTCAAAATCTCTCATTGCACCTTTAAAGGCTGACTCAGAGATTTCCCGATGCGGGCGCACTCATTTTTTCAAACAAATTGTGTTTTTTTGCATCAACATAATGCTTGTCCATATACTAATCACTGTGTGAAATCAGTGCTCAAGTCTTTCATATAGAAAATCACAACTTTGTTGAAAAATTCCGGATCCAGAAATTTTGTTATACACGGTATCCTATGGCACTGTTATACTGTGCACAAATGTTTACTGCATGAAAACAAAAAATCTGATTCATCTCTAACTTTGGATTTAAGCATTTTAGGTAACTATCTTTAGTTCTAGATGACTATTTTTAATTACACACAAAAAAAAAATAAATTTTCGAAATCTATGAGTCAGCCTTTAATGTAAATTGAGTTAAAAAAGAATACTTTTTGCCAAAATTTACTTTGGGAACTTATTTGAAAAGTTGCTAAAAAGCAACTTACAAATTCGACTTTTTGAAGTATGAGTATATCTAACAGAGATTGAAGCAAGTAATCAATGGATTGTTTGAAGTGTGCAGTGTCTGGTACGGTATTGTTATGTTAATTCAACGATTCCCTCGACTGATCGGGAAGCAGTGATCATTATTGAATACAATTCAATGTGTAACCTCAAGATTTGAGTTTGGCTGGCTATTTTGAAATAAATGGTGCTCACACATGGTTGTTATTTCTCTTAAAGTCATGAACACAGTTTAATACCCTGTCACTGTTGCATATAGGCTATGAAATGACTTGAAATGACCCCAATTTTGTACACGCAATTGTCGACTATTTGTAGAATTTGCTCAAATATTGATGTATTGATGAATCATTCCCTTGGATATCTCAAAATTACTGAGATTAATTAAAATGTGAATTCTATCTTTCGTTTCATGAGTTGAAACAAACTTGGGCCAGTTTGTTTTGGAAACTCAGATTTTGTGAACAGAGCGGAATCTAAGTCGGGGACTTTTTTATATTTTGGAGGGGGGATGTGCAGGACTTTGAAGAAAAAGTGGACCACCCCCCCTCCAAAAAGATGGTCTTTTGGGACTTTCTCCTAACCAAAAACTTGCACTTTCTTGTCAATTTGAGTAAATGTTGCGCCCTTTTTAAAAAACCTTAAGCCAACAAGTGGACTTTCTGCCCTTTTGTGGAATTGTTCCGATTTCCAAATTATAAGTGTGTCAGAAGAAACGTGTCAGATGGGTCATGTTAGGGAAACTAATGTTATTTTGTTTATTTGTTTACCAAAATGAACCTTTGAAATGTTCTTGGGTAGGCCTAGGTCTTTAGAAATTTTAAAAATTTTGATCCTCAGAAAATCTCCTTGTGCTAACTTTAATTTTTCACCAGCTTTAAACTTTTGGAGATTTGTCCACAATATTTTTTTTGGGGGGCAGGTTTTTGTATGTCTTATGACCCACAACATTGTGATATTTCAAGAAAATTCATCTGGAAAATGGTTTTCTTAGAAGTGGTGCCGCCAGAAGTACACACCTAGTGACTAGGTGAGAAATAGATATAAAGCCTCACTTGATTTAATGCATTTTTTGGATTTAAAACAATTTTTCACGAAATCGGTAGTTTTTCTTCCTCAAAGGTGCAAACGAGAGATTTCATATATCAGCTGGGCCAAAACAATTGGAAAGTACTGATTTTTGGCCCTGATATAGCTTTCCACAAAAAATATCCCATCCTTGAAAGGATTAAGCTGAGAAATGTTTCTTGGTACAACAATTGGTTAAATTTCTAATTTCGTATAGGAGCAAATCGAAATTCACCTATGTTTTGTATATTGAATAGAACAAATCAAGAAACACCTCAAAAACCCTTTTTCCTCCTTTGTAAAGACATTTTCTGTAGCTAAATACAATGTAGAAGTCTATTGAGTGTCTAATCTATCTAAATTACAATAATGACAAAACAATATTTGGGTGCCTCAAAATCTCTCATTGCACCTTTACAGGCTGACTCATAGATTTCCCGATGCATGAGGGCGCACTCATTTTTTTTTCAACAAATTGTTGTTTTTTTTTGCTCACCTAATGCTTGTCCATATACTAATCACTGTTGGAAATAGTGGCTCAAGGTCTTTCATATAGAACATCACAACTTTGTTGAAAATTCCGGAGCCAAGAACTTTTTGTTATACACGGTATCCTATTGTTCACTGTTATACTGTGCACAAATGTTTACTGCATGAAACAAAAAAATCCTGATTCTCTCTAACTTTGGATTAAGCATTGTTTAGGTAACTATCTTTAGTTCTATATTACATTTTTATTACACACAAAAAAAAATAATTTTCGAAATCTATAGTCAGCCTTTAAAATGTAAATTGAGTTTCAAAAAGAATACTTTTTGCAAAAAAATTTCTTTGGGCGAAAATTTGGTAGACATATTCTTGGTACGGGGCATTTTTCTGGTATGGTAAAAGTTTGGGTCTCAGGGAGATAATCGTACACAGAGACCTTTCACAACTGAATTCAAAATAAAGGTACATAGTGTACCACCTCTAGTGCTCTCACATACACTAAAACACTTGGCCCTATCTTTCTCATCATGATTTGTACTTGGTGACGCCAACCATTCCATGTATTTCACAACGGCATTTTTTTGTTACTATTACAAATAGGTCACCGTAAGCATGTTTTAAAGATGGCACTACCTATCTAATTCTCCTTATGTTTGACCTCACCTTCACACTTTACTCAACCTGCGATTTTTTGATACCATTTTAGAACTGTCTATTTCTCATCTGCCAAATATTTTGACGGACTTATTTTTTTTTTAAAAAAAAAAAATAATGGTTTGTTTCGGTAACCGGGAAATACTTTTTGTCATTAGTTGAATATACACAATATGGCTAGATTAAATCTTGAAAATTGATTGAATAAATAAATGTGATATCATTCTTTCATTATCCTTAACCCAAAGTCGAAGTGAATTTGATGAGTGGTCATCGATGTCACTTTTTTCCACTGAAGTTTAAAAAACACACACGCAGTCGTAATCGATACCACTTCAAAAATCAATTCATAGTTGCTTTTAAAGCAACTACTTTTGTGAATTTGAAGAATCGTCATTGAATTTGAATTTTTTTTCAGTAAAACAAATGCTTAATCAATTTATGTCTACTGAGTACTGGTGATAACAAGTGACCTTGACTTGGGGCATTCGGCTAACACCAAGAATGCAGTGGCCTTCAAACAACTGAGCATTGAGGTAGCGCGGTCATTCCAAGAATTCGGACTTTGGCGTGTGGGGTCTTAGGTTCTCTCTGTTTTGCCAGTGTTTTAACAAATTTAGGCCTGATTTCCACAGAAAAAGCTAAAATCATATGGTCACCGAGAGCAGCAACCCCAAATTAGCGTCAGTCCAGGGTTCGGCATCATAATGGGCCGACCATGTTGAGACGCGCAAAACTCGTTGTTGAACCAGAGTCAAATTCCCGATAAAGGAGAGCAAAATAATTACTTTCTGAAAGCGAATTTGGAAATGCACTTTCAGTGTAAACATGTACTACTCGATTAATTCGAGTAGTTTTAGGAAGAAAAGTGTTAAAATTTTGCTTGGAATTTCTTGGGGTCAGGGGTTGTGGGTGTACTGATATCAAACTATAGAATCAAAAAGAACCACTTATGGTATTATATTTCCGTAGGCAATGGTTCCCTGTGAAAAAAAAATATTTTTCATTTTTGATCCTTGCAAATGACCAATGTTGATTCCGTGACAAATTCCAGTGAAAAGTGCCTGAATTTTAAGCCTTTGAAGTATGTATTTTCATCTTATACAGTCGAAAATGTAGAAAGCAGCCGATTCTGGATGCTTGTCAGTTCCATCTTTGCTTATCTTCCTTTTGCATGGAATAGTTTTTTGAAAATCATTGAAAGCAAGTTTATACAAAGAAAAGCAAGGTTTCTCACTAGAAAGCTCTTTTAAGGGGTAGGGGTCATCAACAATCGTACTATTCTCTATTGCTATTGGATCAAATTGGGTCTTTTTGCAACTATTTTGTTGGCTATAATGAGCTTACCCTTTTAAGGGCAATCAATGGTAACATACCCTTTTAATGAGGGGAGGTTGAGGCAGGTGTACCAACTTGGCGTGGGGAGTGGAATGTAACACGGAGAAACGAGTGTGACACTGTAAAGTGCGATAGCCACAAATTACCGAGTCACAGTACAAATGGGGGAAAAACCATACTATAGGTCTGTAAGTAAATGTAAGGCTGTATATGGTACACGAGAAACCATGCACTGGCAGGAGTAATACGAATTACTGTGCACTGTTTGCAAAACACAACAGGGGAACTTACCATATTAGTTGAACTGTGGCAGAGCAAAGTACGATAGCTATAAATTGCAATGTCACAGACAAAATAAAAATGGTCAAACTTGGGGACGGGGACAATACAAACAAAATGGGACCGGCGTTTCGAACAGATAAACTCTTCTTTATCAAGGATAAAAATACATAATAATAAAAAACTAGTAACTACATAGCATAAAACAATTGTTACAAACGATCATGGATAAGACATATTGCAAAAAGTTCAAAAAAAAGTGCAAGGCACAAATAGAAATGTGATTATTACAAAGTAAGACACAAGGCAATATTACAAACATTTGTAATCACCATTACTCACTTCAATACCTTTTTAAGGCAAGGTAAATTCAATAATATTACAAAATGTGAGCAAAACATGCAGAAATGTGTTTTGTACGATAGGGAAAGGAGAAGTTATCTACTGCCATGGTGAAACATGCTCCGATCTTATACTATACTAATACTTCAGACTTTCCCAAGGAAAATTCTCCAGAAGTTCCAAGTGGATCCATCCCACCCTAATGCTTAGCTTTTTTTAAATTGACTAGGGCCTATATTAGTAAATGTTAGCGAGGCCAAGGTATAAATATGCATACAGACCATACTACTAAATTTTGTAATTTTTAAAAAATTGCATCCTTTGTGACTATAGACTGTGGCTGTCACATTTGTAATTCGGAGTAAAAGAAAAAGCCTCCACTTGAAACTGGTTACCACATAAACTTAAGCCTTTTACCTGATAAAGGAGCAACACTGCTTCCTAATCCACTCAGCATGTTTGTACACACAATTAATTGGCTTTCCATAAAAAGCAGTGTCCTTGTAATTGTTGTATGTGATGTGTTACAATTCTACTGTAGAAGCTAAAATTTTTTGAGTGGTTTTATTTTGCACAATTTGAGGATTGGTACCTTTCCCCTCAACAATTAACATAAAGAAAGTTATGTATTTTACTCTATTACTCTATTAAATGCCAACAGCTAAAAATTTAATACTTTGCAAAAATGTCAGCGATACTTGAAACCGTGAAATATAAGTATGCTAAAATATTGGCTTATACAGTATTTATACATCAGCTTGAAAGCAGTAAATAATAAAAGTGGTGTAAATGTGGGATATTGTATTCGCAAAGGGCCATGGTCCAATCGCTAATAGCCTTGTCCCAGGGAACAGATTTTACTAGAAGTAGTCAAAATTTGGTATTGAAGAGAACGCCTATTTTTCTCATTTACCCTGTGAAATCTTATAGCTAAAGGATGTTTTGTTTGGATGTTATGAGTGAAAATATGGCCCATTTTGGTCAACCAATATTATGGTAATTTTACTCAGTACTCTATGTGGATTACAAAATAATGTTTTAAAGGTGGTTCCGATTTATGTGTATTGTGTTCTCTACTTGATATGAGAGCCTGGCACTTGCACATACACCCCATCAAGTACCGTGGGAAACAAACTTGCGGTTTTGATGGTATCCCCTCAATAATGCATTGTTGCAAAGCCCTATTCAATACTGTGCGAATAAAAGTGTGTGTTAAACCACTAAAACGGGCTGTTTTTTGTTATATCTTTGGATAAATGGATTCGAGCTCAATTTCGGACCGACTAATGAAGAAAATACCGGCATTTTTCATTTTGATATCAAATCGATAACTTACTACTTCCGGGGTAAATCAGGGGGTTCCCCAAGATGATCGGAACAAGCGCCCAGCTTTAAAGATCTCACATCAAAATTGTTTTGCAATAGCAGCACAAAACTTTTTAGATGGGTTTTGGGGTGAAGGCTTTCTATCAAGATGAACAATTAAGAACTAAAGTGGGTCACCCCCTTTAACATCAAAAACATTAAGTTAGGAAAACTTTAATTTGGCTGTAACTTTTTGTCTATTTCTTTGTGAATCTAGATTCCAAAAAAAATGCTCCTTTTATAAATCATCTTGTTTTGCCTTTTTCAACATAGTACTAAATGAGACTGTTACTTTGAGTCATTTCCAAGTACTAAATACCTGGTGCCAAAAGGTAGACATTGTTTCTCTTGTGTATTGTCATGTACCCATGGTGGACTGTTTTATTTATAAGTGGGATGTTTGAAGGTAAGTATAATAAGGGGACGTCCAAGAAGACGATGGAAGAAGCAAGTGGAGGAGGAGAGTAGGTTGTTTGGGTTGAGGATTGAGGATGCATGGAATCGGGTGAAATGGAATTAAGGAGTAAGGGCGGTTGCCGGGAGTGTGAGGTGAATCCATCACCTCCGTTCACGGGGGACAAACCCGGATTTTAAAACTTTTGATTTACTACTTAATTTTTATGTATCTCGTTTGATATTTGAAACTTACTGTGAGTTGACACAATAGAGAAGGTGAATCAAGTTTACAAACACAGTTAGCACCTGGCCTACTGCCCTACTGACTTGTTTAGAGGTGCGAAGAATATGCCCATACAGTTCAGCATTCAATAGCCTTATCCACCTGATTGAGCGCAAAAATTTTAAAAGCAACAAGCCATTAACTTTTAAAGTTTAGTAGGAGATTAATTGCTGGCTTGACAGAATGGCATTTGCCCACAACCATTGGAGCCCATTTTTTTTAAACCATACCACAAACTGCATAAATAAAGATTTTACTATGTGGAAGATCACTGGCCCATATTTCAAATAAACAGTTATTTCCCCATTGTATAGAATGATACTGGGCTGGTTGTCTCAGGCTAGTCACACTCTAGTTATTAAATACACTCCAGTGAATGTAAGTTTGCCAAGCAATTAGGCTTGTATTGATGCATAGATTTCCACTTCCCATTGCAAACAGGACGCATTATGATTATCTGTCAGTCAAATTGCAGAGTTCAAATAAGGCAGTGGTCACTTGGCTACAAATGGTTACAACGTAACCAACCTTGAGAGGAGTTTAAACCAGGTAGGTTTTTTAGTAGCCAAAATGGCTACCGTTGAAACCGGGTTTTTTTTGAAGCCATTAAGCTGTTGGTAATCATTTGTAAACCATCGTAGCCAAAGTGGTATTATGTGGCCGTTATATTATCCTAGTGTGTAAAACCCCTGACTGTTCCCAATCCGCCACAGTCCAAAAAAAAAAAGTGGGCCAGTTAGGAGCGTCGTATCATGGATACAAGCAAGCACCGGACGCAGTCTTACATGTTGTAATACTGACACCACCACAGCCAGTACCAATGACTTGTGGAAACGCTAAGAAGAAGGACTACTTACATAATCTGGAATTGTTATAAACAGTATGCTGATAATTTTTAATTGACTTAAGAAATACCTTTGATCAAGTGTTGTATATTTCTTTCATCCAGCATGGGTGATCTACTTGTCACCACCATTAGGCAAGGACCCTCCTAACACAGTAGATTTATCGGTGGGACAAATGCAAGCGGCCACAAAGGCAGCTGACGCAGTGTGTGATGTGCAGCCGACACGCAATTAAGTCAAGAAGATGCTGTGTAATACAGAATTACTTTTGCACACAGTTAAACAAAAGCTGAAGTAATCTTGTGGCGCTGCCCTAAGGCAGGAAGACACTAGGGATCACTTTGTCCCACTGTAGTCTGTTGTTTGAGTGTTGTTGATGTATGTTGGGGTCGTTGTGATGAAAAAGGGTTTCCATTCCATGTAATATCCTCATACTTTGATGGATTTAAACCAAACTGAGATCAAACATGTGCAACATGACATCCCCCATTTTTGATGAGGTAAAAAGGTTTCACCGTGCATGGCTCGAAAAGTGGGGAATTTGCGGAAAAGCTCCTTCAGGAAACTGGCCATTTGGAGGGAAACTTGCAAATTTGGAGGGGAAATTTACATTAAGATGTAGTGGGGAAATCTGTGAGAATGAGATTTATCTTCCCGGGATATTGACATTTGTCCTTCAAACCCCGGGTCACATGCCAACCCCCCCTTCCCCGGCCTCTTTCTTCTTAATAGGTCATGTGAGGTCAAGTTGTTGTAAAGGCTGAATGTTAAAATTGACCTCATTTGAAAAGTTGACGTTCAATTGGAAGCAAACTTGATTCATAGGTGAACAGGGAATCCTCATTGTTGATGAGGTCACAGGGCACATACCAAGGTCAAAGGTTAGTTATGTGGGGTTCAAGTTGTAAGACTAGGCTGAAAGTACAATGGACTTCGTTTGGAAAAGCTTAAGTTCAATGTGGAACCAAACTTGGTTAAGGAGTTTACATGCCAAACCCTCATTTTGTTATGAGGCGGTCCAAGGTCACATATCAGGTCAAAGGTCACATCTCAGGTCAAAGGTCATGTGAAGGCATATCATTCACTAACCGCGACGGCAGGAAACACAAGCCGTCCTAGGACCGATGTATTTTTTGCCTAATCAGTGATGAACAAAGCATTGGAACTTGACATTGAAACCTAAAGAAATGTTTTCTTTGAATGAATATTAAACTGTCAGTTCCATGACTTGCATATTCATAGCTACTTTTCAGGATTCTACCATTACATCTTCAAATGAAGTTCTCCCAGTGAGAGTGCATTTAATATTTAGACTTTCAAACTTTAAATTTTTTTTCTTGTATAGGATTAAGTCCACAACAAATGCAAGAACAACAGATGCAGCAACATCAAATGCAGCAGCAGCAGCAGCAACAACAAATGCAGCAAGAACAATTACGTAAACAGCAATTACAGCAACAGCAATTACAACAGCAACAAATGCAGCAGCAATTGCATCAACAACAGCTGCAACAGCAACAAATGCAGCAACAGCAGCAGCATATTCAACAGCAGCAATTGCAGCAACAGCAAATGCAGCAACGTGTGCAGCAGCAATCGCCGCAGCAACAGCAGATGGAGCTGATGGGTGATTATACCCCTCAACAGCTTCTGCAACAACACTTGGCCATGCAGGGTCTAACACCTCAACAGCAGCAACACTATTTGCAGCAGCAGCAACAGCAGCAAATGGCCTTGCAGCAACAGCAGCCACAACCGCAGCAAATAGCCTTGCAGCAGCAACAGCAGCCCCAACAGCAGTTTGCAGGGGTACAGGGTTACCCACCACAACAGTACCCCCAGGCACATCCACAGCAACAGCAGATGTATGCCCAGCAACAGTATTCTCAGCAACAGCTACAGCAGGTAGGATGCAAGTTTGAACTTCCTGTTGGCATGATAGCATACTTACATATTGCTTTATATAAGCATTGCAGCTCACATTATTCTTTGTAAGCTCCTTTATATTTTGATTTCTGAATATGATGGTGATTTTATTCAAAATTGAGTGTTTGAATGGGTGGATGAGTTTTCATAAGAATATATTTTTGTAAGAGTTAGGTGTCGATGAACATAAAAGAATGAGCTTGCAAATAAGAAATCACCTGCAGGTTGTTTAACTTGCAACTAAGTAGCTTATTTTTCCAACAAATGTGTTGTGTGCATTATCAATATAATGTTCCAAGGCTTCCTGCTAGGAAGTGATGAACACCATCAAACATAGATTTAATCTTTAGATTTAAACTTTAGATTTAATCTTGTGTTCCTCTGTCAACTCAACTATGTAGGTGTACAGTAAGAACTCAATTCTAGTCAGACAAATGCTGCTAGTTTAAATCCAGATAGGTGCACTCAAGTGTTTTCAGTGTTTGTGTGTACTGCCAAAGATTATTTGAAGAAAGTTAGGACACTCCCTATTTTATACGTTAAATGATGTAACACTTCTACATCAGCTAATTACCAACCAGACAGCAGTTGGCACTATTCTCACCATAGCAAACCCACCATTGGTTTGACACATACACACATTTTTTGGTGGAAGTTGGAGGAGGAACAAAGGTACAAGGCTGTCGATTTCCTGTCCCTATAATGCTAAGGCAAATCACCACACACTAGAGATGCCCATCCCCATGGAAGTCCACTTCGTTACACTAAAATATCCTTTAGATAATATTTGGTACTGCCTCTCTAGGGAAAGATTAAAACTTAGTCAAGGTAAAGAATTGCTCTTTCTTACTTTTCTTGCTTTCTAAACCATATTTTATAAGCAACTATGCAATCACAACAGTTGCGCAACAACAGCAGCAGTTAGCTCAACAGCAGCAGTTAGCCCAGCAGCAACACCTACGCAGCAACAACTAGCGCAGCAACAGCAGCTAGTGCAACAGCCAATTGGTACAACATCAACAACTTGCTCAACAACAACATAACAGCTTGTTGCAGCACAGCAACAACTAGCGCGCAACAGCAATACTGCATCACACAAACACCGTGTTATTGGCTCGCAGAAGCATGGGCAGTGAGAGGAGCATTGGTTAAATGTTGGTGTTAGAAAATTACAGTTGAATGTAAGGATCAAGAAATAGCTTAGACGAACTTACATCACCAGAAATCCTTTTGTGTATTTTTGCTTACAATGCCAACGGGTTATCCCCCCCTCAGAAATTGCCAGTTTGCAGATCCTTCATTGTTCAAGTTTTAAAGAGCCCTTGAAGAATTTTCTCTATACCTTGTGCTGTTATCAAGTTCCACTTATAAACTCAAATTCCAGTTCCCACATCCACAGTTGTCAATGAAATCTATTTCTGAAGACCTCTTTCCTGATTTTTGAGTTCCAAAACCCTAGATTTGGACAAAATCAACCTGTAATCCTAAACTTCAGTTCTAAATAGGGTAAAGGTCTGGTATATTACTCAAGAAATTGACATTAACTAGTATCAACTCCATATAAAATGTGTTCTTAAACGAGAGGAATTGTGGTAAATAACCAACTGCACATTTTTTACTGTACAAGTAGAATTGGCTCAATGGGCTATGGTTTTGTAATCGCAATAAACTTTTATTATACCACATTTATGTACTTTACGTTTAGCTGCCATTTGAAAAATTCCTAACAATGAAGTTGTTAGCCATAAAGTTTGAGTAGGTACACTTTTCACTGTGAGTGCGGGGTGGCAGCAATAAACTGCTGTCCCAAAAACTTTTAACACTCAGAACAAGACTTTTCTTGTAATCAAAGTAAACTCATGGGTTCTTGTTTGGTATCTCTTAAAGGAGCTAATAAATAAGCTTATATTTGCCGTTTATTTCATTCCGATGCGATATGTAGAAACGATATGCTTCGTCAAAAGGAGATAACAAATTCGGATTGGTCGATTTCAAGTGGTTACCTTGGTAAGATTGTGTGAAACGTGATTTTTTACGTCACTCCAACTTGGGTTATTGATTATGTTATTGGTTGGTAATTGAGCCTATTAAGATATTGACAATCCATTGAACTTCAATCTTGTTCATAACGTATGATCATGTGGTCTTAATGATCAGCAATCTAGTATTTTTCAAATATTAATAGTTTTACTTTCATTAGGAGAGTTAGTAGCCCTATCAAAAATCGCTCCAAAATTACCCCGAATTTTAAACCCAAACCAATTGAATCAAACAATCAGACTCTTTTTTATGGTTCCTAAAGAACTCTATGATTCTATAGCAGAAAAACAACCAAAACCCGAAAGTAAACAAAAAAGAAAGAGAAACTTCTGCTAATAAGCCTACATGGACTAATAAAGCAGGCATATTTGGATATCAAGACACCAGTGGCAGGCCATACAGATCCACGGACCAAATAGCAAGAACTCAAGCCAACATTTTCTCTTTTTAGAAGAGCAGTGTGGTAGATACAACATGAACGTTCGATAACATGGAGGCGGAATCTCCTAGGTTTTCTTTAAGGTGGCTGATGAAGTGGAATTCAAAGGAACTGGTTTTTTTGCCGTATCTCTTTTCTTATTGTTGTTCAACATATTAAGTGTACATATTTGAGAAGGAAATGGACGCAAGGAATCCAATATCACATATTTTTTCCCCAAATACGTATTATTTTGAGAAAATCATAAAAAATGGGATTTTCACTCATTTTTTACAAAGTTTGAAAAAACAAAAAATATAGAAATGTTATAAAAATTGTGCCTTGTTTCGGTTTTGTGTATTCGCCGAGTCATAGTTCTCTAGGGTCGGATGTTTCCCCTTTTTTTCCAATTCTGCACTATTTATCAAATTATTTGCCAAAAAAAGGCCCAAAACCCGCGTGTTTCAATTTGGAACAACGCCAAGATTGTTCAAAGGTTGACATAAATCACGATTTTTAAAACCAAAAATGAAAACTAAAAAATACCGACCTAGCTTTTTGATATGCTCTATACGAGGCGTTTTCATTTCTTAACCTGTTGCTGATATGGATTTAGAGAACGGGGAACCGAAAATCACGAATTATCGCCGAAAGTGAACACAGTAGAAAATCGCCATTTTTGTCCAAATATTGTCCCATTTTCGCTAACAAAATATAGCCTTATTCCAAACCACAAGCGTTTCATCTCTTATGCTTCAACACTGCTTCTGCACCATGTCAAATTGCTTCATCTGATACTTATGATCAAATTCAACAATTTATGAGGCTCACATCGTGAAATTTAAATCCCATCTGTGCAAAAGCAACTCACGTGGGCAAACATTTTACAATTGCATACAAGTTGCCATGGACATGCGTCATATAGAATCGATGCATCAAGGCGTGTCTGATGCGCTCATTACATCGCGTGCACCGAATAGCACAGACGCGTATTGCGTAATACGCGAAATTACCCGCCCTTTTTCAGTTCAGCCCATGTGGATTTTCTTGGTCAAATGTTTAACATATCAAAGTAAAATGAAAACAAAATTTGAGGAAAAAATAAATATATATAGATTCTGTTATATATTATGAAAGAAAACATTTAATGCCGTTAACATGAAAAAAACCTAAAACTGTCCATTTGAACTAAGTTCCTGACGTTCACATCCACCTTAAATATAAAAACAACTGCAAAATCGATTTGTTTTCTTTTAAGATGGAAAGAAGATAATGCTATTAAGCCAAGTGTATTCATGTTTCATCATGCATTCAAAGTGTTTCTAAGGCAGAATCGACCAAGTTGATTTGCCCTCTCATAATTGATGATGCATATCTTTTTGTTCTATGTATCGGATTGGAATGAAATAACATGGCAATATTAAAGCTTATTTTATTGGCTTTAAATATACCAAACAAAGACCGTGCCGTACTTTTTTTTTTTAATCAAAATGGTCGTGGTTCCGCGTCTTAACATTTTTTTGGGACCCAGCCTGTATTTACAAAAGTCTTGCATTTTGCAGAACTCATTTTCTTTTAAAAAGAAAACATTCTTTTTCCCAATTATATGACACAAGACTTTTAAAATGGCCTAAGGAAAATTAATAAATAAAGTTAATGGAAAAATATTAGTGGGCATTTAGAACACACATTCCTTTTCCTTGTCTTAGTTAATAATTCATGATACTATCGCTTTGGTTTCAACAGTTGTGACAGTCCCATCCTTTAGGTTGATCACGGTGATTAGTAATTTGTCCGAGGACCAAGTAGTTGACAGTGAATTTGACCTTCTTAAGAAGACCATCGCAAGGTAATTTTTCCAATGTAATGTACAGAGTTTTTATTTTGAAATAACCTGAAACAAGATAGCCTTGAAATGGAGGCTGTCCTGCTAAGAACCACAAACTTGTTATAAATTTTCACACTGAACTGCTAATAACTATTTTTCTCACATTATTTTGAACATTGTGTTTTTCAGGTTTGAAATCATGCTTTAGCATTTTTTAGGGCTACCCGTCTGGAGAACATAATTAAATAAATAAAATTGGCAACACTGGCGGTGGTGTGTTGTGCACACCGGCTGGCTCCAGATCCACTAGTGTAGATAAAAACCACAAACACCTGTTGTTGGTCAGGTGCAAAGGTGCTACTTGGAGCGACAGCCTTGATCCATTGCTTTGTTGATTCAACCTTCCCTTATAAAACTCCTATCAAATTTTTGCAAATGCAAAAAAAGCGACACAGATATAACAAGGCGCTCTGCCTGAGTTAAACTTATTAAACTCGCTAGTGGAATCATGGAACATCGGCCAGGTGAAGTGGAGACCTCAAATAGGTGTTATAGAGGACTTCTCGCCATTTTGTAAGTTTTAGGAGGGTGGATAAGCCCATTTTCTTATATGATGACATTATTTATATCAGACGTGTGAATCAATGACTTCAAGTTTGGTAACGCCTTAAACAAGCTAGAAACAAGATTGCTTTATGTACTAGAATCCCATGTGTGTCAATGTCTAGAACATTCCAGGTGTAGAAATTAATTTATGATTGTGATCACATAAGACAAGTGCCAGTGCAGAAACAGATACCATTTTTGTACTACATTCTTAAACAGCTGTGGAAATGTAAGCAATTTCATTGGCTGATGCCTGGGTTCAATTCGTTTAATTAAACCCAGGTAGTACGCGCTGCGTATTGATGTTATTTTTAGGTTGAAGCGCTCGCGTCATACTGCGTTTTGCTACGTTCGCTCGCGCCTGCCAACGTTGCGTCTCGTTGCGTATGATCGTTGCGTTCAACGGGTTGTTTGATTGTTGTCACTGGGTGGTGGCAGTCCTTTCTTGTTGTATTAAAAGCCGTAAAACATCGCGAAATTGAATTAAAGATGACCTTAAATGTTAAAGCTGTTTAAGAATGAGAATAAAGGTATGATTTTGGGAACCGGTACTCTCTTTACGACGAATTGAACCCGGCGACACCATTATTTTTTGCGTGGAAGAACTCGGCCTCCGGCCTCGTTCTTCCACTTAAAATAATGGTATCGCCTTGGGTTCAATTCGTCGTAAAGAGAGTACCGGTTCCCAAAATCATACCTTTATTCTCTAAATTTAATTGGTGCCAGTATCTATCTCATGGCACCAAATCCATGAGCGAGTTACAGTTTGGTCACCTGGGACAGATTTTGGAATCATCAACAAGATATAATTGTTAAACCAGAATTCTATTGGAACCAATAATCCATCTCATTGATGTGCCCAAACTCCATAACCAGCAATAGGAATTATTTTGGTCACATGTGACAAGTTCCAGTACCAAAAACAAGATATCATGTTTGTACAACAATTCTTTTGGAGCCAAAAATTCATCTCCTTTTCATGACCGAACTCCGTAACCAGCTCTAGGAATTAATAAAATGAGCAGTGTCCGTGTGTATGTGTGTGTTCCTTCATACGTCTGTCCGTTCATCGGTGATAAAAATGTTAACCCGCCTTCCTTCATGCTCTGCATGCACATATTTCAATATATTTCAATGGGACTCATTAAGGGATTGTTCCAGGGTTTACAGGAGGGTGACCTAAGGTTTTAAGGATGTCGGCCAGTGTTTTAAGGGTGTGGCCATAATTTAAGGGGGATTTTTTTCCCTCCATTTTGTAATCTGGTGTATTGCAGGTGCTACGAGGATGGGACCAACATCGAAAGACAGCTTACAGCAAGTGCTGTGACGTGATGGGAAATTGATGGAAATTAATGAAAATTGATGGGAATTAAGGGAAATTAGGGGAAAATAAGGGAAATTGGTGGAAAGTAAGGGAAGTTGAGGGGAATTAAAGGCACTATCAGTGATTTGAAAAATAAAAAAAATCATCAAAAATCAGATTTGTCCATGTCTGTAACAGGTTTAGGTATTCTAACATGCCCTACAAGTGCCAAGACTGAAAGCAACCTAATAAGGACAAAATCTGGTATTTTAGTCATTACTGTCCGTACGGACACTTTCTATAACATATAATTGAATGGGGATTCATATCTTTGAACACCGCTGTTTGCTTCTTTTTCTTTCAATTTTTCAGTCGCAACAAATAACTTACGATAATTCTACAGACTTATCCTTTACTTTTAAACTATTTCTGCAAATTTCAAATATTTTGACTCTTTCGGGTGAATCACTGATAGTGTCTTTAAGGGATATTACAGTTTGCGTCTTCTCTTGTTATATTAGGACCAAGTTCAGGAGATGAGACAACTGGTCCCAGCCCAGTGCCAGGACATAAGCCTGGAGTGGACGTCTTTGGAGCCAAGCCATTTTCAAGTGGTGAAGGTAAGAGCATGGTTAATTTGCTAAGGGGTTTTGATAATTGATTTTACTACTACTAATCGATGTGACACATGTCTTAGAAGGGAACACGGGGCGTTGTGACTAAAGTTCCGATAGTCACAGATCCGGGGGAAGTTGTTTTTTCCTCACGGCCTGAGCTGGCAGGCTCCAGGTCCGATAATTATTACGCTGTCACTAGGAAATCATCATTTCGTGTCAACTAGGGCGCAACCGTAGCGCAGCTCCTATCAGCACTTAGATTGTAACATTCCCCATAACAGCTCCCCAATTGTCGCTTGGGTCGACGAGGTAACTGAGACTAAGTATCTTGCCCAAGGACACAAACAGCACCGGGATGGATAAGGGACAGCTATGGGTTAACACCCTACTCTTTTCGAACCTAACTGTGACAAGCATGTATGGATGTGACTTTCCCATACACGGGACCGACGGCTTAACGTCCCCTCCGAAGGACGGGGCTCTCACATAATTGATTTTGAGCACATCTATGATTACCAATTTTGAGAAAACTAAGAGCTGTGATTTTGTATTGTTGTGAAAACAATTTATAAGCCTTTTTTAAAAAAAACCTGGTGATTTTTGGAAATAAATCTAGTTTGAGAATAAGAAAGTCAAAAATTTAATTCCCAACAGAGGAGGTAAGCATATGTAAGGCCATAAAAACACAAGATTGTCTCAGAAGAAATTAAATGTAAAAAATGGCAATGCAAAATGCGGGGTTTTTTTTGTGGAAAAATGCTAATGCTAAATGCGGGATTTAAAAATTATTGCACTTTTTGACCCACTTTAATTTTTTCTGCCACTTTGAGCCAAATTTTCTTTCTGAATTTTTATTTTAAAAATTTCAAATGAGTAAAAACTTTTTAAAAAAATATCCGGTCAAAGACAAATTTTAAACAAAATGTGTGCGGTCTTCTGAGACAATTTTTTTTTTCTTGGCCTAATGATTATTTATAAAAAATAAGTCTATCAATTAATTTTTCTG
>JAMKCH010012755.1:0-62389 GCA_023653785.1 Ophioderma brevispina
GTAGGGCAGAGGCCTCCATTGAGGGTGATTTGAAGCTGGTGATGACCCTCTTTGGTGTTTTGAGGTGGAAGGCTGTATCGGTGGTCTTGGCTTCGGTCAGCTTCAGTCTCCATGTTTTGAGATATGCTGGCAAATAGGGGAGGGCCAGTCGTAGTAAGTGTGCTGTTCTACTTCTTCCAGTTGCTGTCCCGAGTGGAGGCGGGCAATATCGTCGTCGTAGCCATATTGTCTAGATGTTGTTGAGGTAAATCGCTGATATACAAGTGGAAACATCATAGGAGCCATCAGATCCTTGTGGTATCCTTTTTCCTCATACGACGCATACGACACTCTGCCCATCACTGGTCTTGAAATAAAGCTTAAAAACGGTTTGAAGCATGTACATAGAATTGTAACAAGGTGACGGTCCGGGATGGTCCTGAGAAGCTTGAGTGGCAGGCCCTGGTGCCACACTGTGGTCCGAGCTGCAGTAGGTCCACAAGATGAACGCATGCCTTATACGGCGCTTTCGAAGCTTTCCTCATAGCATTTGTTATTTTACAATCTGAATGACAGTGCGCTCCGGGCCACGGCGAAACCTGCTTGTTCGTCAGCAGATAGGGTTCGACGACGGGCTCCAGCCGCAAGTCATTAGTAATATTTGCTTGTGGTGGTGTCAGGATTTATCAACTGAGTAAGCTGATTCCAGTGCCGCGTTTATCCATGATACGACGCTCCTGGGGGCGGAATTTTGTGGGAACAGTCAGGGTTTACACCCTAACTCTTATCGACACATGACTGCGATGTATATGTAGAGTTTGTGACTCTCTTGTACCGCGAACCGACGGCTTAACGTCTCCTCCGAAGGGACGGGTATATTTCATGATTCGATGCCTATTCCAGTGAACCCTGGAGTAGAGCGGAACTCTCTGTGATTTAATCCAAATAGCTTCTCGTATACAGATGAAACCCATAATTGAGTACACCCGAAAATGCTCACAATGACCCACCCGGATTCGAACCCGTGATTTTTGGTAAATTTGCCCCACAGACAATCACCACCCTAACCGCTAGGCCACGCTCGCTCACTTTAACTCACTTTGTAACAGTTTTGTGTTACAAAGTTGGTTGGAATTGTCCATTTAAAAAAAAACATATTAACGCACTTGTAACAATTTTGTTGTGCAAAGTGGGTTGCTGAGGACTATCGTCATGGGAGGATATTTAATGGGTCCCTAGGACCCCCCTTATGATGCAGGTGTCCATACAAAAAATAAAATAAGAGAGCACTGGGATTCCAATTTTCATTATTCGACATAAACAAAAGTAAATGAACAAACAAATCTTGGGAAAGTTAAGTAGGTCATTGGTGCCATAATATCTTACATGGATAAAACTATTGTAAATAGACAGTCCACCTACAAATATGAATGGCAAGATTTTTAAATAACTACTCATTTGTGTAGGGTGTTTGAAGTTATCTCTTACTGTCGTAAGTGGGTAGAAGTTATCCCTTTTTGTTTTGCACTTTACAAGCTCTTTAACAACATTTTATCATAACGTGGGAGGCCCAAGTTATTGTAACTGGGGATATATTTTAGTTGTAAAGTGCGCTGAGTTAAGGTGGTGAGGTTAGTAATGGTGGATTTGAAGCAAGTCTGACAAATAATGTCCTAAATCGTAAGATTTTCCATATTCAAGATATGTTTAATACATTGCTTTGTGTTAGTGTGTTGACGTCATCTCCCTAACGTTATCTAGATGACCAGCCACTTGACAACACCGCAAAAGGAGATAGCGGTATTGTGTTGTTAAATCTAAGGAGCACTTTCCCGTAAACAACATGCAGGTGGTTAGCTCCGTTACTTTTTGAAAAGTCTCAAAAATGGCATTTAGGGATTTTAGGGATCAGTATTACATTTGTTCTGTATCTTTCTTTAAAAACGTTTTATCGTATTTTTTGTAACCATTATTGTTACCATGTGAGTTGCTAAAGGTTTATCGTTACTAAAGTGGGCTGAAATATGGTGGGCGATTTGATATGGGGCTAGTTGAAATCGAGTGAGCTAATAATGGGACAAATTGGTCATGTAATCCGTTAACAGTGTGTTGAAGTTATTCTTTTACTGCCATATAGAGCAGTAGTAGCAGCAGTTTAACGCGCTTTGTAACAACTGATTGTTACTTAGTGTGTTATGAGTAGATATTTATAGTATTTGTAAGTTGTTAAATGGTAGGGCAAGTTGATAGGAGTTGGGTTGAAGCTTGTCTGGCGAACATAATCCTAAATCAAGATTCAATATATTTCTTATACTTCTCTCGATTCACTTACAGCAGTAGTAGCTTAACGAACTTTGTAACAATTTCATAACAAAATGGTTTGGGAAGATTTTTGAAATATTTCAAATTATAGAGTGAGGTGAATGAAGGTAGCGAAGTGATATTGGGACCAAGTGGGGTGGGTGAGTTAATATGTGGGGAGTTAATGATTGGCGAGTTAAAAATGGGGAAGTTATTAATAAGGCGAATGGTAATGAGGCGATTCGATATGGGCATGCTAATAATTGGGCGAGTGGTGTCGGTGATTGATATGGGCCGAGCTGAAATGGGGAGAGTTAAAATTCGGCGATTTGATCTGGGCGAGTTCATAATAGAGCGAGTGAAGTGAGCATGGAACGATTTGATACGAGGCGATTGGTAATGGCGAAGGGTAATCTTGCATGTGTGATATCGGGCTAGATTATTTTGGAAGAGTTGATATGGATAAATTAATAGTGGATTAGTTTGTAGTGTGGGGATGAGTTTTGTATGGAAGTCTAGTTGAGCCGGGCAAGTCAAAATGGGAAATTTAATAATACTGGGACAATTGTATGGGGCGATTTTTCTGTGGACGAGTTCATATTGGGCGAGTTGATATGGGGCGACCCAACAAATTCAGCCTTTTGAGTTATGGCGATTGAGTTTTTGTAAAATATTTCAAGTATAAATGTATCAACAGTTGTTATACAATTTATTGTTACCGTCGCTTTATCCTGTTATTAATCACAAAGCATGGTAATATTAGTGTTATATTATCCTCAAATTTTGGATTAAAATATTATTTCTCAATTTTTATTTAAAAAGATTTCTCCCGGGAAAAGTACTTCTTTATGATAAAAAAGCTCCAGGGATTCCAAGTGCTATATTGAGGCTACACCTGTTTATTTTACACTAGATAGATGCACAATAGGGGAAATGGGAATTCCCCAAGATGTAAACTTGAAACTAAGTCAACTTGTTTTTGCTTTGAGATCAAAACATGTTAAAACTATGTAATTCGACACATGAAGTTAGCATGCGAGGTGATTCAATTAGGAGATGTAATTTATGTGAATCTATTGACAGTGCTAGGATATGTTTATGCATGATAATGTTGTAATACATATTTTTAAGGTATTAGGAAGGGAATCTATCTGTTCGTAGTTCAATACTTGTCACTGGAAGAACTTAGCCCCGCAGTTGTACCAGGAGCTATACAAGTATAGTTTATATCTAGTTTTAATCTACAATATAGGTAGATTGTTCTTACATGTGCCATGATTTATATTTTTGAGCCACCAGGAGCTTGAAGCTAAACTGTTTGATGTCGTCTTTAAAGCTCAAAAGAGCTTTGTTGTTGGAATCAAAAGGTGATTCCAGTTTGTGGTCCTAATGAGGACATTAGCGGCAGTTTAACGCCGGCCTTGTAACAACTGATTGTTACTTAGGTGTGTGTTAATGAGTAGAGTATTATGTATTCTGTAAGTTGTAATGGTTTAGTAGGGCAGTTGATAGAGGAGTTGGGGGTGAAGCTTGTCGGCGAAAATAATCCTAAATTCAAGATTCAATATATTTCTTATACTTCTCTCGATTCACTTACAGCAGTAGTAGCTTCAAAGAACTTGGAACAATTACAAATGGTTGGGAAGGATTTTTGAAATATTTAAAATTATAGAGTGAGGTGAATTCTACGGTTAGCGAAGTGATTATTGGGACAAGTGGGGTGGGTGAGTGAGTTAATATGTGGGGACGTTAATGATTGGCGAGTTTAAATGGGGGAAGTTGGAAGTTATTAATAAGGCGAATGGTAATGAGGCGATTAGATATGGGGATGCTACTAATTGGGCGGTGGTGTCGTGATTTGAATGGGCCGAGCTGAATGGGGAGAGTTAAAATTTCGGCGATTCGATTGGGCGAGTTCATAACTTAGAGCGGTGAAGTGAGCTGGAAATTGAGAGAAGAGGCGAGTGGTAAGGGCAAGGTAATACTTGCATATTGATATGGGCTAGATTATGTTGGAAGAGTGATATGGGGCCAAATATAGGGGATAGTGGTATGGGGTGAGTTTTATTGGAAGAGTTGATATGGGCAAGTCAAAATGGGACAAGTTATAATACTGGGACAGTATTAGTAGGGGGATTTGCTGTGGAAGAGTTCATATTGGGTGCGAGTTGAATTGGGGCGACCCAAACAAAATTCCTTTTGCGTTATCGGCGATGCGTTGAACGTTTGTAAACTATTCAAGTATAAATGTCAATCATTGTTATCAAATTTATGTGATCGCTTGATCCTGTAATTAATCAAAGCATGTTAATACAGTGTGGTTTTATTCCTCAAATTTTGTGATTAAAAATATATTTCTCAATTTATTTGATAAAAAGATTTTCTCACGGGAAAAGTACTTGTTTATGATAAAAAGAGCAGGGATTCCCAAGTGCTAATGAGCTCACACCGTTATTTACAATAGATGATTGCACAATAGGGGAAAATGGGCATTCCCCCAAGATGTATAAACTTAGAAAATAAGTCAACTTGTTGATGCTTTGAGATAAAACATGTTTGCAAAATAGGTAATTCCCCATGAAGTTTTAAATTGGAGGGTGATGCAATGTAGATGAGTAATTTATGTGAAAATTGATTTGTGACAGTGCTAGGATATGTTTCTGCATGATAATGTGGTAATACATATTTTTAGGTATATTATTAGGAAAGGGGGAATCTAGTGGGAGGTAGTTAAATATTGTCCACTGAAGACTCAGGGCCAGCAGGTGTAACCAGGAGCTATACCGTATAGTTTGCCTAGTTTTAATATTACAATAATGGTAGATTTGTTCTTACATAGCGCCAGGATTTATGAATTTGATGCCACCGGAGCTTGAAAGCTAAACTGTTTTTGATGTGTCTTTTAAGCCAAAAGAGTTTAGTTTTGGATCAAAATGTTGATATTCCAGTTTGGGGTCCTAAATGAGGACATAGCGGCAGACTGATGGTGGTTATAATAACTGGATCTTGTTACTCTGGAAATATTGTGTCGTCGAGGGACTTATTCAACCTTTCGTCTTAAACAATGCTGACAAAGTTACTCAGGAAGGGCCGTAGCGGGGGGGTGCGGGGAGTGCGATGTACCCACCACCCGGAATCTCCAAAAAAATTCAAAAAGCGTCCACAAAAAGATGTGTGCGAGCGAAGCGAGCTAGGAAAAAAAAATAGGGGTTTTTTAAGCCTTTTTTGGTCAAAAAAGAACAATATTTGGGCAAAAGGTCCACTTTTGCCAAATTTACACCCCCTATTGTGAAAAGGGTCCACATTTTGGAAAAAGGGTCAACTTTTGGAAAAATTCCAATGGATTATTCCCTGGGGATAATATAAGCGTGACTTTGCATCTTCATTTTGAAGTCTTCGCTGTGAGTGAAATATCATTGGTGGGAACTGCAAGCTGCTTGCAACATCGAGGAATTGAGATATAAGTATAAGTATGTTTGGAACATACCAAATTCTTGGAACCATTCTGATTAAAATCATTAAATTTGGTATATTATAAAAATTCAGATAACTTGTGCACAAGGCTCATTTATTTTTGTGTTGGAAAGGTATTTCTGAATTTACATCCACGGGACGTCATAACCATTAGTTCAACTAAAATGTAGAGATTTTGTATGACGGGCCGTCGCGTACAGGATTGCTTATGGACAGTTCCGTCTCAAATCCTTATCTGTCTCCTGAATAATTAAAATTTCGATGGACGGTAAAATGTATTATTATTAGTAGAAATCATTCAATTTATTATTATTGAACACTTTTTGAATAAACCCACAAAATTTTCAACGTTTAATTTCTTTATTCATTTATATCCCTTACCTGAAAATAACTTTTTGGCAGTAGTCACGTTGTTCGGTTTCCAACCATACGTGTATGAGTTCGGGCTTTAAAGGATTTCCTAATAGCATTTGCAGCCAATAGCACTCTACAAAAGCCTATCCTGAATGCCACCATAATCCCATCTTCCTTTTGGGTCCCCGTTGCGATCGGATGCATCGAAAGTCGGATGACAGATGACTTGAATTCATTCGTTAGATTTGTTCACCGGAGTCAGGGTAACTATATAGGAATAACACAAAACGAAAACAACAAAAAAGAAGGTGGTAGTATCAAGATAGTTAAGTAAGCGGACAATGATTTCCCTAACCAATGATGTGCATATTATCGCGCAACGACGATTTTTTTTAAAAAAAATAGAAACTGTCCGAGGTTGACGACAGAGAAAAGACTTAAGATTGTTTCTGTTGTTGTGTTGTCTTTTAGAAGCGACAAAAATGAGTGAATTGATGAATTTGATCCTTAAACCTATTAGTGCTGCAGATGAAATGTCCCAGATCACGAACCGTACAAAATAGTACATGTTGCGTCTTTTTGATTAGAAATCAGTCAGAAGAGTCCAAAGGCTTACCAGATGAGTTTTACAAAAAATTACACTTGTAGTTTTAAATACAATAGCATAATTGCATAACATTTTGTAATGAATTTTGTTCGAATGATGCTTTCCAAAAAAAAACATAATCGAGAAGTATATCGCTCACTGTGCGGGTTTTGCATTTGGTAGAGGACATTTTGCACATGATCTTGTAACTAATATAGAGATACCATCCCTAAAAACATGACATATTTATGGTTTTTCTTGAGTTTAATAATTTTTAAAAATACTTAATATCTTCACATTTAATTGCTTTATTAAATTCCAATTTAGCAATATTGAACGGTACCACATTTGTAAATCTGTTTTTATTCCACCACACACCAAAATTGTTAATCCCGCATTCAGAAATGTAAAATATAAATGAATTTACAAAACGCCTGAACGCTTTCAGTACCCGCACACTCGATTCTCTGCGGCGGTACTGCAACAAATTGTATAGGAGCGGATCGTGCGTATGTGACCTACGGACAATATCAACCATGGGTTTTTTAAATTGATTTAAAAACATCATCTTTCTCTGGTGAAAATTTTACAATATTTGCACAGAACACCTTAAAACATAAAGTATTGGCATACAATTTTTATTACGCCGTCTGTATACTGCATAAGTGTGAAGCGCGTGGTCTTCGGTCTTCAACATATTGTAAATTGGTAAAAAAGTAAATTTAAGAAAGAAAGTCAGGGTTTGAACTTATATATGTCATGGTCTCCAAAAGGGCAAATCGACCATTTTGGCGAAATTGAGTCACATAACCGATGCATGTTAGTAGTGGTAAGTTTAAGCAAAAATATGCATTTTTAGCTGCGTTCTTTACTAGGCGTGATCTTGATGTCTAAGCGACGATCCGGCGCTGAGCAAGGCAAAGAAAAGAGACTTAAGTTGTGAATGCGCCCGTGAGTTTGATTTTTTTTTATATTGTTTTGACATATAGTTACGGTTGGTTATTTGTAATGAACAACTATTACGTTTCAGGAGAATATTTTCACAATACCTTGTTCATTTGAGAAATGTTACAAACATTCTGTATTAAGTTACGGTAAATTGCTGCAAAAGATACAATCGTACATTAATCATTTTTACACCTGTTGCTGGTAGTAATTTGATTTGTTGTGAAGCTGTTTGTAATTAAGGTAAAAAGATTCAATCAGCTTGTAGTAATTCAAGTTATAACAACAACAAGGACCCAATTTGTAACAACAGAAAGGGAGCATCAAACAAGACTAAGTAGTACTATTTTCCACTTCAATTTTTTTATATGTAACAATCCGGAGAAATTGGCCTACTTTTTCTTTTCACTTAAGTGGAAACAATGACAGAAGGCCTATCTAAAGTTAGTATTTAACAACCCGTGGTGAGTAATCTCCATCCGTTTATTCCTTAATTTGGGGAACTCTTCCTTGCAAATCCACAATTGCCAAGCTGAGATTGTCAGTCTCATCTTAAAGTTGATGGAGTGAAGACATACTCAGTTTCTTATAAAAGTTTCATTACCTAATATGTACAAGAAGAAGAAACTATTCAGCACCAGCAGAAATTGTGAAGTTTAGTCTTCTGTTTGTTTGCCACAGCATCCATGATAGTTGAGAGTGTCTTTAAGTGGTCATTATTTGGAGGTTATAAATGCTGGAACTGTTCATCATCACTGGACGTGAAACTGTTTATATCATTGACTACAGCGTTTCGGTTAACAGTTGGCCAACTGCATCGGGTCGTCGCAGCGTAGTAACAAGGACAGTTTCGTCAGTGAACAAATACCATGGACACTTATGGACAACTACATGAACTTCAACCGAATGGCTACCAACAACTACAATAAGTTTTCTGGTATCCCTGATTATCGCATTATTTTACTTTCATATATTTGTCTCACCTTGTCAGATATGTCACTTGACTGACATTGTTTAATTTTAAATACTTGTATTTAACTACCTTTACGTAAATAAATTGTTTGTTTCGTTATAAATTGTTTGGCTCTTATAGATTTGTCCCTGCGATGATTATTTTTACGAACTTGAAAGTGCTAAGCGAATAAATCTTATGGTTACGGTGCAATCGCAACATCATTTGTCTTTTAGGTTAGCACCCAAACAGAATTCTTTTTGATTATTTACCTTAGTAGCTTGTGTCATAACCTGCTACCTATAGATAGTTCAAAAACTTCTTGTTGAACACCCTTTTCACGTTTTTTGGTATATTTTGTTCATTTAATTGGCAATATATGATTTTAAAGAAAGTCATGCATATAAATTCAATGTTCTTATTTATCCCTTATATAAGATAGCAATCGTGAGTTCGGATTTGAGTTCATAATCAGAGGGTCCCAGGTTCGTTTCTCAGTTAAATAGGCTTACATGAATAAAAGTTACTTACATATTCATTTGTACAAGCCAAATTAAGATCAATAATGATATCGTCGTTGGACAGGAAAAACCTCATATTGATTTGACCTCTAAGAGCAAAACCTCTATGTTTCTTTTCCGGAACACTGGCAAAAACGACCCGTTCACCGACATTGTGTTTTGCAAAGTATCGCAAAATACTTAAAATATATCTTAGGTACTTCTCTAAACACAACCTCATCATCCCCACCAACTTTTTTTTTCCTGTACTTAGGTTTGGTGAAGAGATAAGACATCATGTATGGTCCACCACACCCACCACTTTATTTAGTTTGCAGTACCTATACAGTCAAGTCAAGAAAAATACAAAAAAAACATCCAACCACAGCATCATTTATGACATACAGTGAAGAGTGGTGGGTTGTGGAATTAAGTTTCACCAAGCACAGGTTTTTAGAAGGAAAACATCCAACAACAACACAAACAAGAACAAAAGACCCACACACACGAAACAACAACACACAAACTCAAGTCAAAGACAGCCAACATGTTCTCACACAAATCCACACCACACTTTCACAACAAACTCCCACCACTCACAGTCACTCAAACATGACCCAGCTTTAATCTGAGTGTCCATGGAAAATTAATAAAACAGTGAAAACAGAGGCTTCAAAAAGATCAAGTGTCCATTACTCATTTACCAACTTGATTTGACCAAACACTGGACAATAGCTTGTTTTTGTCCATGTGCCGAAATTTGCAACATATGGGGTTTTTGCATTTAACCTTTCAAATTACATATGAGGAATTTTTTCTGCCCTGCACGATATGTAAAAACATATACCCAAATCTTTATTTCGTAATTTTCCTCTTTTTCTTTGCTATATTCCCCACATACCTATGGTATTATTTTGAGTTTTTCCATCACTTAGTTGAATTATAATAACTAACTTGTAATTTCTCTATTTACTTACTAAATAAGCCACTAAAGTAATGTGGATTTTGAGTTACACTGTAAAACATAGGGTGTTAAATAACACCGCCGGTGTTCCTAGGAGGACCACACCAGAGGGTGTCAAAATTCACTCCCCACCTTTGTGTTATATTTTAACCAATTGGGTGTTAAAACAACACAATAGAGTTAAAATTTAAATAACACCACGTTGAATTTGACATCCTTTTGTGTGTGATCCTCCTAAACACCGGCGGTGTTAATTTTAACACCCTAGTTTTTGCAGTGCATGTAGAAAAATTTTATTCACATTATCAGACATCTCAATTAAAAAAAACATGATTAATTTTACATTAAATCAAGAGTACCATTTAAATTACTCAATATAATGGCGTACCACCCGATACACTTCATTTATGAGTAGATAGAGGAAATTATTTTACTTGTCAATAATACCAATAACGAAAGATGTTTAATATAGAAAAATTACATCTACGAGTTTTCAATAAATCCACTTTGATAATCATCATTTTGGCAATTTGAATTGAACTAAACCTCAGAAGTCTTTGAAATACACTTTAACCATTGAGCCCCGCAGTAGAAATGTCCGGCAACTGCAATCTAACCTCAAAATGGGTTTGGTTTTTACTCCTAGAAAGTTTTCACTATACTGTACGAGTGCTGTGACTCCAAAGGTTTCATACCACTAATACTGCTCCCATTCGTTCCGTACAAAATGGCCGAGATAAAACGTCATTTTGCCTCCTCAATGGAACATCTCATACTTTAAGCTAACAGTCTTTGAAGATCCTCAAGCTCCTACCCCATCAATCATGAAATTAGGGTAGTTATCCCCAAACTTTTCGAGCTCCTGGACCGTGAAGACTAGCATGCACCGTGGACCCTGAGTCACAGAACTTTTTCAGTCAGTTGTTCCCTGTAAGAATACGTTAAAATTGGTTTGTCGATCAAAATTAACATTCAATTAAACCTTTGTTTTTTGATATTCCTACAGATTTACCTTAATATGATATCAACATGATTTCAACCCAGATCTACGTCATTTCTCTCAGTTTTTAGGGTATACTTAGGCGAAAAAAACCCACCTCATTTGCAGTGAGGCTGACTTAACGGTTTTTCTCATGTTCTTTTACTGGTGTGAATCCCAAAGGTGAAACATATACGCAATGTCTGTTTGATGACAAAAACAAAAAATTCCATGGGACTGTCATTTCATTTCAAATTGGGTACCAATAGCACTCCGAAATCGTTTGTTTTTACGAATTTTTAGAAACATAATTTGACACTAATTGTCAATATACTCTTCCTATGTTTTTTGTTATTGAGAATTAAATGATTTTCGTCCGACAAGCCTCTTAAAATTTATACCAATATAAATGACTTGATAGAAAGATAAAGCTCCTCTGAGATAAACTGTGATCTTTGATTCCTTTTACTCTGTAAAAAGTATCAAATATCACCTTCAAGCAATAAACATACTTACATCACAACTTCTTCCACTTAACGTTATTATGTCCAATAATTCCCAGGTTTTCAAACGTTAGACATACACCTTTGGATGCCCTTAGTGTACTAGTAGGCCAATGCTGCAATTTGGAAATACAGCAAAATACTGTTATTTTATGTCCCATTTACAAGGCGTATCAAATGACTACCACTGAGCTTTTTATTCGATTTATTATTCGTACATTATTATAATTTTCAATATCATAATTAAGTAAACTCATGGTTTACAGGAATACCATACATTTTACAAGAAAATTCTGGCATCAATTCTGCTAACAACACCCCGTAAAATCACTTTATCGGTTCTCCATTCAAATTATATATTTATAGTGATGTAATATATTATTTCATTAATAATTAAATTTGATTAAATCAATTCTAATTACAAAATTAAAAATAGAACCAGTCCTCTTTCTAAGCTTCATGCATATTATGCCTGTAAGAGTGATGACTGCTAGAAAATCATACAAAAGCATAGTCAGTTATAAGCTCCCGGGAGGGAGGGAGATGGAGGGGAGATTGTAGGGGGGTGAAAGGGTAGAGTGATGAGGAGGAAGGGAGAAATAGCAAGGTAAGGATGAAGGGGTAGGGAAGGGCAGGGGGAGAGAAGGAGTTGCAAAAAGATGTGGGAAAAGAGAAAATAACAGAAGGAGGAAGATTAAGAAGACAAAAAGGAAGGGTGGAGGTAAGGCAGCAGAACGGGCACAAAAAGGAGGCAAAAGTGGGTGGAGATAAAGTCTGACATAGAAATAGGAAAAGAGGGTGTAGTGTAAGGAAAGGTAAGGAGCAATGTGGGTAGAGAATGAAGTAGGCGGGCAGGAGGGGGGGAAGGGATATTACAAAGTTGGGGCGTAGGGGAGGGCGTGAAATGAGGAATACGAGCTAGGAGTGGGGTGGGGGCGTGGGGAAAACGAAGTGGAGGAGAGGGGGGTGAAGGTATGTGGACAGGACAACAAAGAGAGGATTGGAGAAGGGAAGGGCGGGAGCGGGGAACACAGGAGAGAGGAGAAAATCCAGGTAGAGAAGAAGGAGTGGAAAGGGGGGGGGGGGGGGGGGGGTGGGGAGGTGAGCGGGGAGGGGGGAGTAGAAGAAAGCGGCGGAAAGAGGTGGTAAGAAGGGGGTAAGGGGTAGAAGGGAGGAGGAGCGGAAGGAAAATAAGGGGGTAAAGATGCACGGGGGCGGTGGGGGGCAGGGAAGGGGCGGGGGGGGAAAAGAGCAAGGAAAAGGGGGGATGGTAGGATATGAAGGAAAGAGGGGGAGCGCAGAGAGGATATGAAAAAAGGAAAGGAGTGAAAAAGGTGTGATCCTAAAAAGGTCAGAAACAAAAGGGGAGGGGGGGGGAGATAGGGCGGGGGGGCAGGGGTGGAAGGGGCAAGGCAAAAAGGAGTGAAGTAGGTGAGGAGGCGGGGAAAAAGGGAAGAAGGAAGGGAAAAAGCATAGGAGATGAAGAGATGGGTAGACAAACACGAGCGAAAAGAGGGGAAGTGACGGGAGGTAGGATAAAGAGAGAAAAGGTGAGTAAATCCTTGCCTTCCCGCCTTCTTGTTTTAACATGTTCAATACCACAATCAGAGGCAATCGATCGACTCCTTTTGAGTAACGCCAAACAGTCATGCGCCTTGTCTCCTTGACATAGAAACAGAGGACGTTTTTTTATTTTTTGCAAACAGGCCAATCACTTTATAATTAAATTTGACAAGGAAACCAAAGAATACTTGAATGTGAAAGCGGTGGCTCAAAATGAAGAACGCCTCAACGCCACTATGTACACATAAAATCATTTCCTAACATGTTTCAAATTTTTAGATATGCAAGCTCATAATTCTCTAAAACTTCACTCTCCGATATCTCGAAATGCGACTTTTTATCGATTGGCCTGTTTGGAAGATTCGCGACGATATTTCCTTAGAAGTTAAATAATCTACCCATATTGCTGTGGCGCATTAGGGGTGTGAAGTTGCTGAAGCATGCGATGAAAATTGTGGAGAGGATACAGAGAACAGATTCGGAGATAGTGAAAGTGGATTAGATGCAATTTGGTTTTATGGCCAGGGAAGGGAAACGATAGATGCAGTGTTCATTTTGAGGAGGATGCAAAGGAATATCGAGCAAAGGGAAGAAGCTGTATATGTGCATTGTGGGGACCTGGAGAAGGCCTTTGATCGAGTACCGAGGAAAGTTATGGAGTGGCAATGAGGCAGAGGGGCATACCAAAGTGGTGGTTAGAGCGGTGATGAGTCTGTAATATGAAGAGCAAAAAGAGAGAGTTAGAGTAGGGTCTGAGTTGTCTGTCTGAGGAGTTTGAGGTGAAAGGTGGGTGTGCATCAGGGTTCTGGTGCTTTCGCCGTTGGTGTTTGCAATTGTGGTTGAGGTTTACGAAGAGTGCAAAAGAAGGTTTGATGATTTGTAGATGCGGTATGCTGTGATTTAGTTTTAATGTGTGAGACAATGGAGGGTTTGAGGGAAAGTTTTGGAAGTGGAACGAAGGCAGTTGAGAGTAAGGGCCTGAAGGTAACCTTGGGAGCCTAAATGATGGTGAGTGGTGAGGAGGGGGAGGTGTTATGAGTAAGGTGGACCCATGTGGAATATTGGTAAAGAGGGTGAGGGCAAATTGAGTGTGGTGTGATAAATGTGGGAAATGGATTCATGGAGATGCACAAAGAGGAGAGAGTGACCCCAAGTTGGCAAGGACTTTGTGTTTGGCAGATGCAAGAAGGAGTTGAGGGAGTGGAAGAGGTGGACAGTTGTGTGATGAGGGAAACAGTGAAGGAGTTACCCTAGGTGACAGGATTAGTGCTGGTGGTGGATGTGAGGCTGCCTGTGACAGCCAGAGTAAGGTATGGGTGGGTGAAGTTTAGAGAATGTGGAGAGTTGGTACTTGGGAGAAGAGATTTCCTTTAAGATGAAAGGGATGGTGTACAGGAGTTGGGTGAGATCAGTGATGCTGTATGGGGAGTGAGACATGGTGCTGAGGTTAAAAATTAGATGGGGATTTTGAGAAGGGCAGAGAGCAATGGTGAGAGCAAAGTGGGGGGGGGGGGTTTGAAATTGATGGATAGGAGGAATACCTGAGGATTTTGTGCAGATTTGGGGTTTGGAAGAGGCGGCTGCCGACTGGCGAAGGCGAATGGTGGAAGATGGTATTGGGCCACGTGCTTAGAAGTATGATGAGCATGTTCTAAAAGGGGCGTTTGAGTTTGAGTGGGTGGTCTGAGGAAGAGTGGAGGATCCGACCAAAGAGGACATGGCGGAAGCAAGTGGAGGAGGAGAGAGGAGGGTTGGGTTGAGGATGGGGATGCATTGAATCGGGCGAACGTGGAAGGATGGAGTAGGGCGATTGCTACGAAGGTGAGGTGAATCCGGCCACCCCCGTTGTCGGACAAACCGGGATTTTAAAACTTTGGTTTTTACCTACTACTACTTGCATTATCATAGATGTCAATTGCCATCAATTTCAGCACCGCTTACTTTTCCTTAAACATTTCCCTTTTTTTTTATTCGTCTTTGTTTATATTAATTTGTATTGTTTTCTGTGAAATGTTTCTTCTTCATCTCCTCGGCTGTTTATGTTATCTTTTTTCTCTCTCTTTCAGGGACGTAACGATGTGGGGCTAAAATTTCCCGGCTTGTAACATTTGGCCCGGCGCAATAAGCTTTCAATTGACGCATTCTTTTCCGCCGATGCTTTCTATTCGTGAGGGCAGGATGTGTAGACACTGGTGGTCCAGGCCATGTTTCAACATCATGTACATTCAATTTCCCCCTCCTTCATTCTTCTCCTTTTCCGTCATCCCTCCATTTTCCCGGTATCCGGTCGCTTGAGCAAACTTCTCTGTCAGACCCGTGTTTGGGAGGGGAGGGGGAAATGTGCCCCTTCTTCCACCCGCCTGTTACGCTACCGCTTCTGTTCTCTCTCCCTCTCCTCTCTCTCTCACACTGTTAAATGTTTCAGTAAACGTCGTTTTGACTCGCACCTGGCACTCACATGCGTTAAAACGACGTGTTTTTTACAGTTATTTGCCCGTTTCGAGTCTCTGTTTAGCGTTATTTGAACGTTTTTTAAAGAACTTTTAACACTCAGAGTGTTAACCTTTTTCATTTTCTTTCAGTAATTTCATTTAAAAAATGTCCGTCTAAAGTAAAAATTCCAACAAACCACATCACGCAGCAGCAAAACCAAAACATTAAAAAACACAAGCATTTCATATAATACTTTTTCGATATATTCTCATCTTGTTATGTAATGAAATGTTTTAATATTGGCAAATAACCATGAAGCGAAATAGAACTCGTTACATGGAATACCATGGAAAATGTAACCGCGATTTTCATAGAACAAAACAAATACATGTTGGGCAAAATGTAAAGCAGAGATAGCTAGGCCGCTATCTCTTGCGATTTTGGGTCCAACTGTAAAAACTTGTGATGGCTATCGTGCACTTTAAAACTGTCCTTATTTTTTACCAGTTGGTTTCCTTTTTTAAATTGCGGTTCAATCCGGTTATTAAACAATCTTCGTCGCTTTATACTGATATCTAACTAAAAGTCCAATTTGGAAGCAGAACACTGTAATAACGGTAGTTAGGAATCTATCACACTTTTGGAAAACGAGTTGTATTATACCCTGACCGTTGTCATATTTCCGTAATGTTATACGGCTATTTTAACTTACCGGTTTTTCATGTAAATATGAATATGAAAATCTTTTGCTTTCTAATATTTGTTAAATAACGTCATAACGTTGTTCAAAAATGCACGTTTCTCTTTGATGGTTTTTTAATAAATAGTTTTTTGGTAGATCTCGATTCCTACTTTTTGTATATTTACTTGAGTTTTTTCTTCATTTTGAAAAAAAAAAGTCACATTTTACTTTTTATTTGATTTATTATTTATACATTTAGAGGACCGAAACCAAGAGGTATACCCAACATTGGTTAACCACTCTAGACTAGGGGTAATCCTCGAACTGACCAAACGGCTTTGGACAATCAAGGGGTTACCCCCCTACTTTTCTCGAAACTGACTGTATATAACAGTACAGGTATGACTCTCTGTACATGGACCGACGCTTAACGTCCCCTCCGAGACGGAATAATGCTCGTGGTTCGTTTGCCCAAGTCAAATGAACCACGGGGAAGCGGAATATCTAGTTTTAATCAATCGTTCTTACAATTAAATTCCAGAATTTATTACCCGATTAAATCCCATCTAGTGGCCCTACCGGGGTTTGAACCGGGGACCCCTGCACCAAATGCAAATATCCTAACTCAGTGGCCCCGCCTCCCCATCCATTTATCCCCCCTTGTCGGTTATATTCGTGTAAGTGGATAAGGTAATAAGAATAGGTATCTTAAGGCTCTGGTTTAATCTGAGGTAAGGTACTTGCAAACAACAATTATTCATGATTCAAATGACAAATTGTATGCCGTTTTCAATCTTATTTTTTCCTTCATTTTCCCCTCTTTTATTGTCTTTTTTCTCTAACTCGTTGGCTAATGTTTTTTACCATCCACCTAGTACGTAGAACACAACGTTTTGTATGATGTAATAGCTACACGTTAAAATTATGAGATTGCAATAACGTCTTTATTATTAACATAAATAAAAAAACACTAACGTTGAAGCTGTGGTTTCACGTCGTTATTTTAGTTCCCTTTATTTTTAACTGGCCCAGTTATTTGTACTTTCTGCACGTTATGAGTCCCAGCTACCAGTCAAACGACGTTTTATTTGTGTTATTTTTATTTTTAACGGTGTTGTCTTCATGCAATGAATTCAACAAATAAATCCAATAAAAATTGCCTGACCAAATGTAAAGTACCTACTTTGAAGCCGGTTTTGAGAGGGCAAGTTTGCTTTTGTCCCAAAGTAGAAGTGATCAGAAGTTACAGGCATAAGCTGCTAATCGATGCAGACAAACATTCACTTTTTCCTTTTTCCTCATTTTCCGCTTTCTATTTTGTTTGTTACATTGTAAGATAATAATTGCCATACTTGCACTGTAAAAATATATAATACAATTGTGCAGTATTTGTTGGCAGCAATTCTGCAACGAACTGACGTAAAATATAGATATACTGTGAATTAATTCATCAAAACACCGAAAAAATTACTTTTGAGTTAGTTTAGAGATAGTGAATGTGTAGAGAACACTCTAACTTCGCAGATCTATCCAACGTCCACGATTATTTAGTATGGCTTAAGTATGGTGAATAGCTATATAACTTTAGGGTTTGGTGTAAAATATATAAATAAGACTTGAGTTTTGTCAGTTTGTAAAATTATGAGTGAATTTTGAATGGAAACTTGTAAAACTGTCATGAGATTTTGTTGGCAAACTGTTCTCAGGATTAAATCTCTACAATTATCTTGTTAATTCTATAATAATTATTGTATAATATGCTAATATCTTTAAAATTCGAATAAGAGCTCAACTTTTAATGGTGTGGAGACATATAGGCCATGGAAAATACGATATAAAAATACCATATGTGGCTGCATTCTCAAACACCGTCCAGTTTAATCTTTTTTTCCTTATTTTCTTGTAATTACAACAGTAATTGTAGAGTGGGGCTTTTAATGCCTAAATCATGCATGTTGGCTAGGATGGCTACAAGATAATGGTTTTTATTTTATTTCATATGATGCTTCTCCCATCACAATGCATGGATGATATCTTTTTTTTCAGTTAAAATCCGCTCCAGTCGTTTTGGGATCTTAGACGCAAAATTAATTGGTTCAAAGGACAATGTGGTGACACATTTTGTAGCATGAAAATGAACTATTTTCCTGGACATGTCCATGAATTTTCTGTCTGATACCAATCTTAATTTTTGATGAAGCAAACTAAAGGGCGAGGTGTCGATCAGGTTACCCATTCTTGAAGTTGAAATGCCTTTTCGCGGATTATAATTTCTCGGTATTGATTAAAATGGTGAGGCCTTATTTTTAAAACTAGTAAAAAGCAAGTTTTGGGATACTATATATATCCCTAATGTCCCTTAATTCCATTTTTGTGGCACTTACAAAAATCACGTAGCGGACCCATGCCGATGTTTTTAGGGGAAATTACCCTTAATCTAACAAGAAAATAACGCTACTCCTTTTTTGGAGGGGGGTGATCGTCATGTTGGTAGTCATCTCCCTAGCCTGGACGTTTAGGGGAAAACGTAAAATTACAACGAAAGCCTTAAAACCGTACATGATATTTGAGTATTTAATATAATGGCTTGACTACTCTAAAAATTAATAAATCATCACTCTTCTCTAAAAATTACATACAGTGATGTTACTGAAGTCGAAAGGTTGATTCAATAAAGTAAATTAACTTTCATATAGTAAAATGTCTCGTAAAAGGATAAATTGCACTGTTGTATGGTGGATATTTTCCCTTAAAGAGTAAAAATAATTCAATTCACTCTCAAAGGTAAATTACCCCCAAAACGATTAGTCACGGAGAGCCACCAAAGTTTATTTGCAACCTTGTTACACAATTTGAATCAAATCTGATCAAATTTTGATACCAAAAATAGTTAAAAAGTTTTGATATAACTTGAAACAACTTATTTACTTATATTTTAAAATGATATTGATATGAAGTCATGCTCAAAGTTAGTTAAAGCTTGAATCCCAGACCAGTCGCCTCTTCACAGAAACTGGTTATAGTGTTAGGCTTATGTTGGACCAATAATAATTCTATCCTTTTTAAAATAAAAAACTTAACCCACATTCGTGACCTCACATAGGAAATATCACACGTGTCATTTCCGGCAACTAAAATTCTTTGATTTTATTACAGTTTTATATATCCACCTCTAGAAAAACGTACCTTCTGCATCATTCCGTGATTATTTGGCTGTAAAATGATATTTGTGTTGCCTCAATCAAATGTTCCACAATTTAGCCATTGGACCTTATTGTAACACCTATACTGACAACATCTATCTATAATATCTATATATATATATATATATATATATATATATATATATAATATATATATATATACATATATATATATATAGATACATAGCTCTCTTCTATCTCTACTCTATCCTATCCTCTCTCTCTCATATCTCCCTCTATCCTCTCTCCTCTTCTCCTCTCTCTCTCTCTCTCTATCTCATCTCTCTCTCTCTCTCCTCGACCATTTAACATTGTTTACGTTCTGAGGCGGTCACGTGACCCGGAATTAGCTGCTCGCAGGCAAACCATTAGCGGTCACTGTATACCGCCGTATAGTAGATCAGGTTGAGTTTAATTTATTATCGTCATACACGCTTTGAATTTCACCATACATATTGTTCTATTTATATTTTCTGCCCTGCATAATCAACGGTGCCAGACAGTTTTGTTTTCCGATTCCGTTGCGGCTAATCGAAGCCTCCAAAGGCAAAATCGACTGCTTTTTTACCCTATTCTCATAATAGCTCAAAAGCTGTGATCCAATTCTACAACAATGTAATACATTTTTATGAAGAGCTATTATAAGGATTGTAATCTGAAAGTTTAAAGGATACAGGTTGATACGACAAAAAAGTACAAAAATAACATTTCTTTTTTAACACTGCATTATTTGGCCAGACCTTCTGAAAATGAAAAGAACATTATATCATATTTATTTGGAATGCATGTACTAATAAATCCCGTTTCAGGACATATGTTATTTGTAGCACATTAGAATAGGCATGTGTGCTATACAGGGTGCAAAAAAAGTAATTGAATTTAATGCCTTTTTTCCCCTTAAAGAAAAATTTTTAGCTAAATAGCATTCATTATTCCATGTTTGTGTAAAGGTATCATCTTGAATTTCACTTTGGGTATCAATACATTGTAATTAGTCAACAGAAATATAGAGGGTGGTGTCAAAATGCGCTGAACCTCCGCAGAGCTTGTTACATGTGCGTATCTCCTGTCCAACAAATTATTAATAATTATTAACACAAATGTGTTATTTTCTATTCTAATCATTACCAAGTGTTAGCATCAGACGTGAGCTTATAGGTGCAAGGTGATGAACAAGAAAAAAAGGAATATAGAAACACAAAAAGGCAGATTATCAGGCTCAAATGCTGGATGCAGGTATGTGAAGGATATGAGCACCGAAACACTGTCACTCCTGTTATGAGCGAGTGATAAGGTTCTACGATGGAGCTCATCAGTTGGAAGCTACAGTACTTTTCGATAATATTATTTTGATTTGGAACTTGATCCTTCTCTTCAACTTCCTCTCAGGACAAGATGATTGGATAGTAGGCCCCTCTACTTACATTTTTGGTATTATTTTTTTTCGTGTCCAGTCTCGCATTACCCCCAAGCCTGGCATAGCCAGGTCTGGTCTTGGCCTTGGTAGGCCTATCACATCATGCCTACTAGGAACCTATGACGCTAAATAATCGAAATAAAAATGTACACGGGATGTAGTTTTGACCAATCAGTGAACAACGACTAATGTATTCGGTATCTAAACGAATTTGACGTCTTATATCGGGTAGATGAACTTCTACTGAATGGATATTATCGCTCCCCCCTAATCCCTCGTTGGCCTAGCATACCTTGCCTACTATCTAGTAGGCCGAGCATACAACCTGGCCTCTAGACTATGTGGTCTAGCATACTATGTTAGGCCTAGCATACTATGTAGGCCCCTAGCATACCTGGCCTACTACGCATCGGGTGATATTAGTTTAGGCCAGGTATGGCTAGGTTCAACTCGGTAGCGATAATCTCCATCATCACCCTCATGCCCAGTCAATATTGTTAATATTTCACAGACTGTCGTTTGGACAGTACATAATATGTGGGAGTAAACAAGTTCTAATCGAACCTGTACATGTCTGTACGTACCCAGCTGTAGGCCTACACGGGTAGTTTGCGGTAAGAATCTGTCCAGAACTTTGGAGACACACACCGCAGGCATCCTTCACTGCACTCTTGTCATTTTGCTTCTGCCTCGCGTGAACCAGGGCACGGGATGAACAAAACTGGGAGTTAGGAACTTGGTAAAAGGAAGCACTTCTATCACATAACCCGATACAAAGTAATTATTATAGCATCAAGGATCGTATGCTTTTAGAGACTCGTGCGTGAATGGGCTTGGTGGTGTGGAGAGGTATATATACATGTCGCCGTAGCTAGTGCATCGATGGCAATCTTTTTTGTTATCATCTTCCGACACAGTAGAATCTAACTCATAAGGATCGGGCATTGTTCCTCAAGATTTTGTTTTCACAGTTCAGTCGCTCCACGTACCTCTGCGATTGTGTTCAATAAAATCTTTAACATATCAAATGATCGTTCCTTCTTCCAACCGTAAATATCTTGAAGAAAAAGTTCGCGAAAACGTCCACCACAGACAGATGCTGAGATTACACGCCTGTCAAGCACTGTTTACTATGATGGGACAGCTGTGACCTCGTAATGTTTTGCCTGCGAGGCTGCGCGCGCATCGTATTTACATTGATGCTGACGTCAGATGTTAACTGGTCTATATATATTATCTATCATACTGACTCTTGTTGAATGCTTATGAACTATAAAATTGGCTTGCCAACAAGATATTACATGATTATCAATTGAAGGAGAGACTGAACGAGAGGTGCGGTTAGGCTCTGCTTCGCCGCATCGTATTTTAGAAGTGTCTGTTTTTACAACGATCCATAACTAACAATTGTAGAATCAATTGCCTACATAAAATGTATGTAATTGAAATTAAAAAATCTGCTAAACTAGTGACCAATACATTTGGTACCATGTAAGTCAAAAACTGGTGGCTTTAACCTAATCTACAGACATGAGGGTTCCTCATAAGTTTTACTTTACATAATGACATTATCACCAATCGGGGGTGCAGACCCCTAAACCTCCCCGAGTCTACTCTTAAGGGACAATGTTTATCAGCAACTTGGGTCCTCCCCATGTAGATCAATGTACCCCGAGGTCCCTACTTTCGAGGTTGAACTACCATGTACCTTACAATTGCTATTAAATCGGGTGGTAGACCCTGACCCAACCCCCCGGTCCCCACTCTTAAGGCTATAAATTAGCATACACATAATTACCACCCATGTGCCGTGGCACAATTGAACAATAAAATTCGGAGATCTCCTAACCCCATGCCACATTGATAATTGAACCATAAACTTCCATAACTTTAGCATTAGAACTAGAATTTACCCCACAATCATAACTTGGATAAACATGTATGGCATCTAAGCATATTAAGCAGCTAGTTTTAATAAATAAAGTATCATAGTGAGTGGAAGACCTTACGTAAACTCCCAAGGGTCGTACTTGTAGAGTTCTTAATTCTTCTCAATATTATCTAGAAATCTTGAATCAAATGGAGGTTTAAAAAGGGTAAGTTGGTCCTACTTACCTCTTATCACAGAGGATATACTCTTGATGATACTGCCTCCTTATTACCTATCACCGAAATAGAATTTATATCAAATGTTAGAAGATGCATCCCTATTAATAGTGTTAGAAGAGCATGTATAAGGGGCCAAAGGCCACTCAACCATCCACAAATTTAAACTTGCTATAGTAAATTGCCCCCCCCCCGGTTAGCCGAAACAATTTGAAAGCAGAAAAAAATGACCGCACAAAATAGCCTTTAATACATAAAATCTGTCAAGAAATTGAGGATTTGATGTAGCAAAAAGGACTCATAAGTGCATGCATCAAAACATTTATGAACTTGCTTGAGGCAGGGGTAAAGAAGACATGCCATTGCCTAGATGTGAAACAAATCTTCACTGCCTATATACCCCTCTGATGTGATACAATAAAATAAATAAAACAACTTTCCTGCCCAAAGGCTGACCCTCCCCATTACCTTGGATACAAGAGAAAAATCACACTATAAGAAGACGGGGCTACACAAGCCATCGTCCGTATCCGTAAGACCACGACACACAAAACAAAACATTAGTCCACTAACCACTTTGAGTTGTACATCCAAAATTAAGATTAGGATACAGAGTTATTGTGATTAACTGGATATTTGAAGAGGTGCGACATTTACTCTCAGGGACTCCCTTGGGTCTTGCATTGTCTGCAACGGTTGTAGTGACTTGTCTTCCGACAATCCGGTTATTTACGTATACGCTTGCACGGGGCACACATAGGCTAAGATACTGACATTGTTGCAAGAAATATATGCCGAAATACTAATGGTTACACTTTGGTTTTTCGGTACCAGGTTCAGCTAACTGCCCCATTCGGTAAAGTTAATAAGCGATTGCCATAGCTATGTCTCCAAGCTTGTATAAATATGTTTGATAATAAAGTGTAATACGTGAGCCGACTCAATACAAGCTTCCCTCAAGAGTTTTTCAATGCATTGAATGAAATGGATCGTGGTTTCAATGCAAGAACCCCACGGCGCTACTGCGGAGGGAAGAACCGGTGTCTAGACTGTGCCATAGTGGACAAGCAACGTGTCACGACTTACCCCTACATTTGCTAAGCAGCCCACATACACGAGGATGAACACAGGATCCTAGCCTCCTGTACCCGATACTCTGAGTCCAAAGTCCATAAACCATACTTCTCCTACGCACTACCTGTCCTTTGGTCATCTAAGTCGAATTTAAACAACCAATTACAGTACGGTACTTAGTCCTCCCTAGAATTTGCGGAGCTGACAGCTACCAATACGCATAAACACCTTTGTAGTTTGGCAATACTTGTACAGATAACACCGCAGGAGGTTTTGAAACTAGCAGTAAGCGTAAATGGAGTGTAGGTCTAGTTCTAGGATTCTTACTTCCCCGACTGATTTGGCGATACCGATATAATTGCTTCAAAGTAGTTCAAATACAGGAACCGGAGAGCCATAAGAGTCGTCTCCAACCTCAAATGAGCCGCTAAATAATTCCCCTGCAAAGTAGAAAACAAAAACAAAAACAGCAGAGAGCAAGCAGATACCTAACAAATTATCTTGAATTTATATATAATACGCCATTAAATTGAATAAAGAAAAACATTTACTACAAAAACTACGACAAATAAGCACGTTAGACGAACTGCATATATATAACCCTAATTATTATTATTTTTTATTCATATCTTTAAAAAATGTTATTTCCAAACATGCGCCAATCTTAAACCAAAAAATGGGCGTTTGTTAATAACAAGCAATCATAGCTGTAATACTCATTTCAGCCCAACATTCAAGCTTAATTATAGCAGGTTCACAGTTTGAGATGAAAATAGATAAACGTGGAGATAGAGAGAGAGCACTTCCATCATTTCAATAAAATTATAAAAATATTTAGAACAAAGCCCCCAACATTGCGTAACCCAGCGACATCTTACTTCTTCAATTGTAAGAGGCTACAAGTAAAAGCCCAAGCGATACTTTGACTAACACACGTAAATGTATACTCCACACAAACGCCACACTATTAGCAAAGCTGCAAATGAAATCTATGCAAACATTAGAAATGGCCGTAAGGAGGCATTAAAGGGAAGGACGCCAAGAAAAGAATTCCCGAAATTTTGGTGGAAAAAAATTCATAACGAAATTAAAATTCCAGAGGATGAACCAAGAACGATTCGCTTTACCACAAAAGGTACTTGGTATAAAGGCTGACGATCATTAAAACTTAGTTAACGCCAGGCTTAAGAACATCAAATAAAATTCAATCCGTATGAACAAAACCAAATGCACATTACTAAAATTCACAAAATATACAAGTATTACCTAACAGCATTAAACCCAGCATTTGAAACATATTAGCTTGACCACCAATAAGTTAACTCCACCTGCACGCCGGCTTGAAGCCACTAAATCAGATTGACGCCGAAATTTAAACGAAAAAACGCTTGACCTTTATATGATCTGAAATTGCGCATCGGTAAAAAACACTCATCATTGAGAGCATGACAAAATATACATATACATGTAAGGATAACAACCATACGTAGGCATACAAGGACATTAAACCAAAGACCACAAATACCAATTGTTTCAAGAAAAAATATCAAAAACACAACATTGTCATACCAAAGCAAATTACCAAATCAAAATGAATAAGGAATCTGAAAGACGATGACGATCTAGAGGTTTCATCCAAGCCCAAAAAATGCAAGACCAAAAACAATAAAAATGGGGAAAACCGATTACAAAACCTCAACGTCAAATCATAATTTGATCAGGCCTTACCGCCAAAGAATCCAAGCATACAAACGGATCCGCATAAATAAATTGAACTTCAATTTTTCAATTGAAGGTCAATTTACTTTTTAGCCTATTTTTCAACTTGACCTCACATGACCTTTAACGCTCGGTCAGATGACCTTGACCTCATCACCTATGAGGGATCCATGGTGCACCTATTAACAGAATTCAGGGGCACCAAACGTATACAATTGCAACTTCTCAAGGCTTTCGATACACCACAATTATGAATTAAGCAATTCACTCCAATAAACCTAAATTACATTACTCATATGAAACCTGTTTAGCAGACTTATACCTAAATTAGTAAAACTATTTGATAAACGAACTGATGATCACTCGACAGATGAAGATAAAACTCACTTCCATCAATTCAACTACGACTCGTCAAACATAACCCAATTTATGGGGTGCACAAGACAATTACATGTATAACGTAACGGAAGAGCAACCTCTCACTGCCCAAGCATCATGACACATACATACTGCAAGGCATAAATTTTACTAAACTGAGCCCCACCCCTTAAAGGGGGTGCAGAGGAGACACACAGTAACTGTATATACAGCCTGATCATCAAAAAAATGGTACAATCAGAACAAAAAAAATTGTAAATTATGAAATTTCAAATTTTTGCTTTTTTTAATTTATTTATATTATATGAAAGAACAAAGACCAGGCCTTTCCAATGGTGTTTGTTTCATGTTTTTGCTTTTGTCATCCAGAGATATCAACAATTTAGTACGATATACCACATCGATTTTTTGCCACTTTTATAAATTCATGGCAGCAGTTGTTTCGCTCCCCTGCAGTTATACCATTTGTCTTGACGCTACAAAAGATTGCATCTTACAAAATAACAATACACCGAATTAAAAGTAACAAAGAACTACTTTTATCGACACAAGTTTTTAAGAGTCAATAATCAGTTCAATGATAAAATATCTTTCTTCAATAAATAATAAACACGGACACATATTATTGCACGTCAAGAGGAGCTTTAATGTATTACAAATTGGTATCTGTTTAAAAGCCCCCGGTTAAAATCATGTCATGCCAGAAGGAATGTAAATGCAACCCAAATCACGCCCCCATATCCAACGAATTGGTTAAAAGTATTGCATGCACTATCTTGTGCATTTTACTAATTGTGAGTCATAAAAATTTGTAATGTGGAAGGAAGTAGCAAGTGTGGGTAGGAATTTGCGTTCATGATACGTCAAGAACATAAACTCTCTCCTCCAGGTTGCTGTACGTTCATCATCGGTTTCTCTTTCTAACAAACAACAGTAATGTCGAATGTTTTCCGCCTTTAATCTTAATCCAGAACTTACTGATCTACTAACTTAACTTCCCACCATTTACGTAACTGTTTCGGTATCATTTAGAGTTTCTTTATGATTTAATCCTTTTTAAAGAATGTCAATCTTTCAAGTGGGAAAACTTATGGTTACTATTTCTTTCACCGTTTTCACTCAACCAGAATTGCACCAAACTCGATTTTTGTGTTCGCAGTAAACTGGGAGTTATCTCTCGAGTGAAAACAAGCAAATGAGATAAAACAAAAAATCCTGTAAGCCTGGTCTTTTTCTCTTTAATGGGATTACAATCGCTTACTTATGTTGAGATAATATTAAAAAATCGTTTTTGAGTGTACCATTTTTTTAACAGGCTGTCTGAACATAACAAAATCTATAACAATTAATTAACAAATTATAATAACTTGGACGTCACGCAAAACATCCAAATGGGTTCCAAACTCGTACTGAACACTTTACTCTTCGTCAGTGATTCTGAAACAACATTTGGGCTACTCGCTAACCGGAAGTGTGTGACGAACGCTTGACACCGGAAGTCCAATACGCACACAACATACGCGCGCGATGCCATTTGCTTCAGAAATTATGACGGCGATTATAATAAAATTATTAAAAAAAAAAAAAAAAAACACACTCAGACACCCCCCTGAGCAGAACGTTTATGCGCGTATGCCTACGTGCCATTTGTTTCAGAAATCATACGGGCGATATAATTCCGCACAACTCACCAATATTATACACTTGCAACCACAAATAACACACTCAGACACCCCCCGCTGAGTATGAAGTACTGAAAACTAATTCCATTGCACACACAAATTGCGCATAAAATACCATCGCTCACCACATGCAGATACGAACAAAACACTATTCACTTCGACAGTGATTCTGAAAAATTCCGCGGAATTTTATACCAAGTTTGATTTTCTATATGAAGGAATTCGATTTAATCCTGTAGCAATTTCACACAGTGAATAGTATATGGACAAGCCTTATATACCAGGCAAAAAAACGGCGATTTTTTGGAAATTGAGTGCGCCCTCCTCATAAATCATCTTGAGTCCCTTTAAATGGAAACATGTGAATCGGACACATATTCTGCCTCCTTTCCCAACAAATCGACGCTGTCAAATATTTTCCTCTGGTGACACATGGGTTTAATCTATATAATACCACACTCAAGAAGCAGTAAATGTATTGCTTCCCGATTCAAACTTAGTACGTTCATTACCATACTTACTCCCAATGAACACCATGTCACATCTTCCACTGTGGCTGTGCCAATTAGAATCACTCATCTCACAAACAAGCTTGGTAGATTAGCCGAGACCAATTCCAGAAACTATATAGCGAAAGAAATCCTCGAGTATTAAGGAATCAGTTTTAAACACAACGAAAATGTCGGAAATGTTTACCCGGTGCCGAACAAGACGATGCATTTTCCACAACAAAAAACGACCATACAGCAGATCCATCACGCTATATAATGCGATTAAATGCATCAGATGTTGAACTCCTTCACATTGTCCCCAAGGCCGGCAACTATCAACTGCGCACTTAGCTGCACTTGTCCATGCTACATCTTTGGTCCGTTACTGACAACGTAAAATATCACCTGTATAGTTATATTGAAGACATTCGTTGACGCCCTATCGTATACGGGGTTGCAGTATGAGGTAAGCAACAATATAGCGTATAACGTAAACCAAAGAGAAGTGTAAATGTACATAATATCCAAATATCCTTTTAGATTAGAATGGCACGACTGATCAGATGCGAAGGCGAAGAAGCAATGACACGAACAATGAGTTCAAATCAACACCCGACGATGACGAAAGCAGTGGCGCAGGCCTGATTAGCCGAAAGCGGTCACGTGACAACACGCAACTTTGAACGTTGCCAGACCCAAAAACAATGACGACTCCTTGATAAAGGCCGTTTATATTTTTAGCTCGATCATTTTTGGGACCTCGCCATATAAATGGAAATAATTTTAAAAAAAACTCAGTTTTGTTCTAATCACTCATCGGAACATCGGGTATTTTTCTCTACAAAGCCAACATTTTTCTTGATCACTGAGTCGGGCCATTAGACTGAGTATTTTTTTTTTATTTTTTGTTGTTTCGTTTTGTTTGTTTGTCTTGTTGGTTTGTTTGATTTTATCCCTGAAATCAGTTTTAGCGAATTTAAAAGGAAAAACATTAAGCAAATGTTAACTGTGAATCTTGCAATTTTCAGCAGTACAGCATACTGTCATATAATCATGTAAATTGTGGTCAGCTGATAAGGCCTTTGTCAATGTACTTCCAACACAATCATGGTCATTTTTGTGGGCCGCCAGCTTTAGCTGGAGGACCACTTAGCAATCCGTTGTGCGTGTGTATGTGTGGATGTGTGGATGTGTGTATGTGGGGGTGTGTGGATGTGTGTGTGTGTGTCACTAAAATGTTAAGTTTTTTTTTTAAATTGACCTCAATTGAAAAGTTGAAGTTCAATTGGATCCAAACTTCTGTCATAGGTGCACCATGGGATCCCTCATATGTTGATGAGGTCAAAGGTCATGTGCCGAGGTCAAATGTCATGTGAGGTCAAGTTGAAAAATAGGCTAAAAATGTAAATTGACCTCAATTGAAAACTTGAAGTTCAATTGGAACCAAACTTGTGCCATAGGTGCACCATGGGATCCCTCATATGTTGATGAGGTCAAAGGTCATGTGCCAAGGTTAAAGGTCATGGAGCGGCCCACAGCTTATATTCTTTGAATATAGCGAGCGCGAAAGCCCAGAACCGCGAAATTCTAGTTTTGTATAATAATTATTGCTAATTAGTTTACTTACTTATGTGTATTTTAATATTTTGGTTATGAATATGAAAGTTTAATTCAATGACAAGAAATACACGTCATCAATAGTCGTCTTCATTCGTTGAAACACTTTTTCAGTACTCATTGAGAACCATGATTAAAATTTAATTTAAAAAAAAATGACAAGAACTGCTTACAAACCTTTTACATCGACTTATAGTCATATCTTTTAAATTCTCGTGACCGGTTTAGGTCCAAGTCTTCCTGTTTTTTAATTAAATATACAACCCATTTATTTTCAAATAGCTGCAACATACCGAATGCCCTAAACTGCACACGCTTATGGTCTTGGACCATAATATCGAGCCAGAATCTCGCACGTGCACACTGTAAAGGTCGGCGTTTCTAGATTTAAAAAAGTGTTAAAACTAACATTATAAAAGGAACGTTTTATACTATATTCATTTTCGGTAAATGTTGCATTCACTTTGTGTTCTTAAAATACGGTCGTCTTTGAAATCAAAATACAGTAAAAACGCCAGAAGAATTCTTGCGAGAAAATCAAAATGTAGAAACAGTGCGTGATAAAAGCGATTGACTTTCCATTGTATTCAATGACAATGGGCGAGTGACACTATACACGTGAGAATACATTTATGTTTAATTGTGTAAAACAACGAGACTCAGATTATTTGGCATAACGTGAATATGGAGCTCGTTCTGGATCTGATTTTTGCACTGTTGGTGCAAAACAAATTACTCATTAAATATACTATCCCAAAATTACGCTTGGTTGGAAGATTTTATTGTAAACAGAAACAAAAAGGGGTCATTTTGTTTGAAAACTCATTTTTTAAGATAAAATAAGCAAATATAACTATTTTACGAATGATATATACAATTATTTTGTGAAATACTGAGAAACACACTTTGTTAGCTAACAAATTCAAAAAACCCGAGTTCTGTAAGCAGTTTTCGATTTTGATTTATGACAATAATCCACTCCCTTAAACAAGATTTTCAATATTCAAGAATTTTTTTCAGATTCAATTTATTTAGCATAACATATCGTACATGACAGCAATGGTGAAGTATGACCTTATATTATATAATCATACAAACCTGCAACAATTGGAAACTGTACTTAAAAAAAAAAAATGAACAGGTGGGGGATATATGAAATGCTAGGACCAGTATTGACAACACCCGAATCGGGGCTTATGGTGATTGCTGGCCCTGTAATACATATTTTAATGGTACATAGTTTAATACATATGTCTTAGCATACAATAAATAAACTAAAAATTACATAATTGGGTCATTCCATTTAAAAAAAATAGAATATTACATAGATAAGTATACACATACAAAACGAAAACAACACAAAACTTTTAATCTAAGCTAACCAACACTTAACGGAAAACGGGAATTTGGACCTAAAGGACAACTTTTCAACATGTCTGTTTGAGGTATTTAATGCAATTGCATAATGAGGAGCAGAGGTAGATGAGGTAAATGAAGAAAAAGTCAAGGAGTAGAGATAAAATGAGATGAAGAATAAAGTAAGGAGAGAATAGGACTTGGGAGAAATTTAAAAAGAAATGTACTGGTTGATGAAATGTTTTTTTCAGTTGAGCTTTGAAAGTATTTTTGTTTTGTAATTGTTGTGATGGATTCTGGAAGATCATTCCAAATGTTTGCGCCGTGATACTGAATAAGTGCTTTTCAGAGGGAGATTTGGAGGGGGAAGATGAAGTTTGTCGCTTGTCTGGTGTTATAGCTGTGGATTTGTCTGTTTGTGTGTAAAGTAATTGCAAAATTCTGAGGTAAATGAATAGTTGTGAGAGTCCAAACCTGAAGAGCGCTGTTTGAAGTGGTTGAGGTGCTCTAATTTAAGTGTTTTCAGTGAGTGATCTAATGGCAAATGTGAGTTCCTGGGGTGTTTGGGATAGTCGAAGGCCCATTTCTGGGTGATGTTAGTTTTGTGATTTCGTGATAATAGTTGGATTCCCAGAATGTTACAGTACTAAGGAGGAAGAATAAGTGTGTTGTAAAGTGATTTTAAGGTGTATCCTGGAAGTGTGTGTTAGTCGTAGATTGTGACCTTGCGTTGAGACGCTTGTGGTTGTGACAGAATTGAGGTTGCGTTTTTCCATTTTATTTGTCCGTCGTTGTGATGCCGAAAAATATTTAGTTGAATGTACCGGGGAGATTTGTCTGGTTATCTTTGTTTAATGTTTGAATTGGGAGTTAGTGTTTTTGTGTATAGAAAAGCATGTATTAGTTTTTAAAAACATTGATTAAAGTTTGTTGCCCGAAACCAGTCAGTGATTTTTTTGCGAGTTCATGATTCAGTTGTTAAAAAGTCACTGACATTAAAATGTTAGGGTTTGAAGAAAATGTTTGTGTCTCTGCAAATAAGATTAGTTTTAGTGTGTTGGGATGTTGGTGATGTCATTCATGTAAATGATGAAAATTAGGGTCCAAGGATGAGCCTTGCGGGACGCCAACTGTGGATAGGTTTGATGGATGAATGCGGTGGTGCACGTAGACGATTGTGAGCGGATTAGTTAGGTAACTCCTGAACACTCCAGGACTACACCACGGAACACCGTAATGATAGCTGTGAAGAAGAATGTTGTGGTCACTAGGTGTCGAAAGCCTTGGAGAGATCCGGAATCCCCCATGTTATGAAGTTTATTTTTTTAAGTGCAGGGTGAGGTTGGTTTGTTAGTTTCAGAGGGCCATGTAAGGTGAGCGTTTGGGCCTAAAACCGTATTGTTCATCGACAAGATTTGTGCTTATTGAAGAATGTAGAACGACGGTATACATGATTTTTTCAATTAGTGGTGAAAAAGGATGGAAGAACAGAAATGGGCCTGTAATTTGCAATGTTTTATTGCGCTATTGTTTTTTGTAATAGAATACTTTTGGCTGATGTGAGTGATCTGGGAAAGTTCCGGTGGAAGTGATGGGTTCATATTGGTCTTCAGAGGCCGCAATGATTTTATCATATGATTTGTTAGCAATCCCGGATCTATCTGTCGTTACCACCCGCACTTTACCCCGTTTTCAGTAGGTGGCGAAGTTTGTGCATTTCATCTTCAGTACTGGATTCCAGGAACTTGAGGTGAATGGGTTTGTTTTGAATGTGTTTTGTTAAATGGAGTTAGTTTTGAATGTGGAATTTGTGCCAAGTTTTTGCCCGGTTAGTGAAGTGAATCGTTGAATGCGTGCAGGTTCAAGCGGGTCCAGTTATCGGCTTTATTTTTATGAGTGAAAAAGGTCACGGGACCCGTTTAGTTTGACACCTGCCTGCCCTATAAGTTGTTGAGGAATGGTCCAGGTTTTGGCAGATCATTTTTGAGTTTTTTTGAATTTGTTCGGTTTGTGTTTTTTCTTGGCAATACGAATAATGTAGTTAATTTGTTTTTGTATTGATTTATATGGGTTTTTTGGTTGCGGGTGTGTTTTTCTTCAGGTATGGTCTTGTAGAGGCCGTGCTTGTGTTTGATTGATTTGGAAATTGCTGTTGTCATCCAGGGCTGAACATTAATTTATATGTAAATTTCATGTTAATTGAGCTTAACTTTTTAATATTTGTGTAAAATCTTTGTAAAAATGATGGTGGAGAACCTCATAATCTGGACCTTAAATTGAGACAAAAAAAAAAATCCAACATGTACGCCAAAAAATTCCTTTTTCGTTAAGGAAGCGCAAATTTTTCGCTATCATCTGCAGTCCTATATAGATGAGGCTACATGTGACGTCAACGGCCTGACAACAAACAAAGCCTGCCCGGCGCTCAAGGCCCGGGCGTGATAAGCTATTGAAGTGGTAACTGCATGTGCTTGTGCCGAAATAGCTTCTAGGAGATTTTGGCCCGAAATTTATGCTCCAGAGCATCTGCCCAGTCCAGGAACCATATTCTCCTGGACCATATGCTCTGGACCATAATGCTCCTGGAGCATATGGTCCTGGAGCATAAATACTGGAAAAATATTCTAAGTCAAATATCTCCAGGAGCATATTTGAATAACGCAATGGTCCCGGAGCATATGGCAAATATGCTCCTGTAGCAGTGGAGAAATATTCTAAATAACAAATACTGCTCCAGGAGCATATTTGCCATATGCTCCTGGACCATTTGCGTATTCCAATATGCTCCTTGAGTCATATTTTACTTGAATATTTCCAGATTATTTATGCTCCAGGACCATAATGCTCCAAGGAGCAATGGTCCAGGAGCATATGGTCCAGGAGCAATGCTCCTGGATCATAATTTCGGGTCCAAAATCTCCTACGAAGCGCCGAAATCCGGGCTTATGCCGAAACGCCCGGTCTTTTGCGTCAGATGACCTTGCCGTGGCAGGGGTAATCTCCGAACGCCCGGGGTTTCGGCAATTGTTCATGCCGAAAATGCGGCCTACGTCATTACCCTGCCCGAACGGCAGGGTTACTTTTGCCGAAACAATGGGTTAAGGTCCCAGTAGTCGGCACAGAGAGATCCTTATTCCCAGCGTGCGGCTTGTTGGATGGAACTATTCCTTTTGTCGAATTGGCTGTACGGACAAGGGATGACACGAAATAAGTGGTTAGTTGACTTAGCTCGTACAACAGGCTCAATTAGCTTTAATCGCTTTAATGGGCGTAACACCACTAATAACGCTCCATTGAATACACGTAAAAATACATATCTATCCTCCCCCTCTTGATTTGCATCCCCGTGACAACTATTTTGAATGTTTTGTACCTATTTCCCGAAGAACACAACCGGAAACTTCAAAGAATTAGCAATGTTTGATACAAATTCTAGTACATTTTTAAGAAAGGGTCATATAACAGCGCCATCACCACTATTTTGAGCCGACGTGCCACGCCTCATAGCCGCTGTCCCGACCAGGCCGGAAGTCCGAGGTCCCTACTTTCTACAATACACAGAATCGAATGTTTTCAAACTTGTGTGATAATCTCAGCGATGATCAAGCGATACCTTTCACTTTTATTATATATACCACCTCACTGGAAACCGGTCCCCAAAGGAACTGCAAAATATCTCAGCACATGTTTTCTTATTTTTACCGGAACTCCTACCATTCCCCCAAACGTGGAGTGATTTAGTGTTGTGCGCCCCTTGAACACATAATCCTTTAGGGCCCGTTCCTTATTTACAAGGGAGGGGCCCGGAGAAATTGAAAGATGTGGTTTGGAAAATTGCAATAACCAATCATTAAATTGTAAAGTTAGGCCTACATAGGCCCATTAGCATAGAACTCCTACACCAATCCCATCACACCACAATTAGGTACATCATATGAGTTACTGCTGATATGCATTAGGTTGCTTGATTTACTGCATAATAAATTTAAACATTACCCCCTCCAATCAAAAAATCAAATAAAATCGCATACCCCCTATTTGTCAATAGAAAATCAACATAGGTCTAATCCCAATGTTTGTACTCATCGTACCCTAATAAACAACAAACCTGGCCTAATTCCTAACCCTAATCTTAACCCTAGGTCCTATATGCCCTATAACCCTAACCCTAAAGGGCGCTAACCCCTGTTTCAACCGGCCTAATAGCCCTCCTAATCAATAAAGGGGACCTTTCCAATGGTATCATATGTTATCGATGCCTATACCGTATACATGAATTTTCCAATTCGGCTACCTGGTAAAAGAACTGGGTGGAATTACTTCTTCATGGGGCGATGTTGTGCTTTAGGGGGCGTTACAAAAGATCGTTCTCTACGTCTACTATTACATACATGATTGTTACTAAATGCCAAAAGCCTGATTTGTAATGAGTTTCATTGTAGAATCGTCCATAAAATCCGACAAAGTGTCGTAAACACGTGGCTCCTACACATCAACAGCACTTTATTTTCCACTTCCCTTCTCCTCTGCCGAATGCCCGGTTATTTCTCGGCAGTTCTGAGAGGAGGAATCTCGGCACCTCGGGTATTTCGTCACCCGGGTGTTTCGCCACAACATGGGCATATTCTTCGCACCTTCAACATATCAGTAGACTAGGTGCACCTGTGTTTGTAAACATGATGTCCACCTCATCTATAGTTGAATATCTATTGCTCAAATACCATCATAACAGAAGAGATTTTATTGCCGTCTCTTTGTACAAGAAAATAACGCATGTTTGCGTGACCTCCTGAATGACTTTGGGAGGCGACCTAATAATGTCCCGGGCTGATATGGTCTCAATAAGATCTAATCTTTCCTTCAGGGCAGGGAGGTAAATAACAGAGAACTGGGTTGGGCTTGGCCCATCCAGTTAATTATTTGCCCACCCAGTTAAATTGCATCTGCCATGCCAAATGACCCAAAATGGCCCCCACCTTTAATTATTTGACCCCCCAAGTATATTATCTGGCCCAAAATATATTTACGAGGTTGCAGTATTTCAGTTAATTATGAATGCTAATAAAATTGTCCTGACCAAATTTAAGCAATATTCTGAATAGGCAGTGTGTGACTCTACATCTAACAATTATGGTGTTCAGGGTATTGGAGTGACCAAATTTTTACTAAGGCCTATACGAATTAAATGAAGATCATCATCTTTAAGGACACCAAGACTGGAGATAATAGTTATATTGTAATGATTGGATATAATTATGCTGAAATAAACAAACAGATCACCTCGTGCTCGGGGTAAAGTAAGCCTGGTGGAATGGAACACAAACCAATTTAAAATTAAAATTTTGCTTCTAAAAAGTTTGTTTGCAGTAATCGCTCAAAAACCAAAAATGCCACTCACTTTTGTTTGTTTTATTTTATAGATCATACCAAACAGTAAAGATGCAAAAAGACCATTTTTGAGGCACCCAAAATATTGTGGCATAATAGTAATTTCACATGGATTAGACACTCAATAGCTTCTTGCCTTGTATTTGGCTACATGAACAGCGCCACCACTATTTTGAGCCGACGTGCACGCCTCATAGCCGCTTTCGACCAGGGCCGGAAGTCGAGGGCCTACTTTCTACACAGAATCGAATTTCAAACTTTTGTGATAATCTCAGCGATGATCAAGCTATACTCTTTCACTTTTATTATAATATACCACCCTCACTGGAAACCGGTCCCCAAAGGACTGCAAAATATCTCACACATGTTTTCTTATTTTACCGGAACTACCTACCATTCCCCCAAACGTGGAGTGATTTAGTGTTGTGCGCCCTTAAACTAATACTTTTAGGGCCCATTCATTATTTACAAGGGAGGGGACCGGAGAAATTGAAAGATGTGTTTGGAAAATTGCATAACCATCATTAATTGTAAAGTTAGGCCTACATAGGCCCTATTGCATAGAACTCCTACACCCATCCCACACACACAATTAGGTACATCATATGATTTACTGCTGATATGCAGATAGGTGCTTGATTTACTGAATAATAAATTTAACATGACCCCCTCCATCAGAAAAATAAAATAAAATCACATAACCCCCTATTTGTCAAGTAGAAAATCACATAGGTCTAATCCCAATGTTTGTACTCAGCGGACCCTAATAACCAAACCCTGGCCTAATTCCTAACCCTAATCTTAACCCTAGGTCCTATAGGCCCTATAACCCAACCCTAAACCTAACCCGTGTTGCAACCGGCCTAATAGCCCTCCTAATCAATAAAGGGGACCTTTACAATGGGATCCATATGTATATCGATGCATATAACGTATACATTGTTTCCGAATTCGGCTACCTTGGTAAAAGAACGCGGGAATTCTTCTTCATGGGGTCTATGTGGGTGCTTTAGGCGTTACAAGATCGTATCTACGTCTACTATTACATACATGATTGTTACTAAATGCCAAAAGCCTGATTTGTAATGAGTTTCATTGTAGAATCGTCCATAAAATCACGAAAAATGCGTAAACACGTGCTCTACACATCAACAGCACGTTATTTTCCACTTCCCTTCTCCTCTGCCGAATGCACGGGTTCTTCGGCAGTTCTGAGAGGAGGGAACTTCGGCACCCGGGTATTTCGGCACCCGGGTGTTTCGGCACAACAATGGGCATATTCTTCGCACCTCTAACATGTCAGTAGACTAGGTGCTACCTTGTGTTTGTAAACATTGATGTCACCTCATCTATAGTTGAATATCTATTGCTCAAATACCATCACGTACAGAAGAGATTTTATTGCCTTCTCTTGTACAAGAAAATAACGCATGTTGGCGTGACCTCCTGAATGACTTTGGGAGGCGACCTAATAATGTCCCGGGCTGAATATGGTCTCAAGAAGATCTAATCTTGCTTCAGGGCAGGGAGGTAAATAACATAGAAACTGGGTGGGCTATGGCCCATCCAGTTAATTATTTGGCCCACCCAGTAAATTCAGTCTGCCATGCCAAATGACCCAAAATGGCCCACCCAGTTAATTATTTGACCCACCCAGTAAATTATCTGGCCCAAAAATATATTGACGAAGTTGCAGTATTTCAGTTAAATTAATGAATGCTAATAAAATGGTCACTGACCAATTTAAGCAATATTCTGAATAGGCAGTGTGTGACTCTACATCTAACAATTATGGTGTTCAGGGTACTTGGAGTGACAAATTTTACTAAGGCCTATACGAATTAAATGAAGATCATCATCTTTAAAGGACACCAAGACTGGAAGATAATAAGTTATATTGTAATGGATTGGAATAATTATGCTGAAATACACAAAATAAGGATCACCTCGTGACTCGGGGTAAGTAAGCCTGGTGGAATGGAACACCAAATACAAATTTTACATAATAAAATTAAAAAAGTTTGTTTGCAGTAATAGCTCAAAAACCAAAATGCAACTGCACTTTTGTTATGTTTTATTTTAGATCATACCAAACAGTAAAGATGCAAAAAGACCATTTTTGAGGCACCCAAATATTGTGTCATAATAGTAATTTCACATGGATTAGACACTCAATAGCTTCTTGCCTTGTATTTGGCTACAGAAATGTCTTTAAAGAGAGAAAAAGGTGATTTTGATTTGCTTATATTTCAATATAAAACAAAGGCTGAATTTCGTATTTGCTCCTATTTGCTCGTATTGTTATAACGTACACATGTACCCATACACACAATTACACATGCCCACATACACGAACACACATACCAATACACACACGCACATACTTTGGTATATTTCATCCCTACCATTCTTGTGCGCTTAATGTTGCCTCTTTTACATGCATGCATATATACCAATGTATGTGTTGTGTACCTTATTTTACAATCTGCTTCTAATTCATCACTTTGTTATTTTACTTGTTCAATATGATGTCCTAATAAATGCGCAGTGCACCGAAGCGTGTGCACTGTGGAACTATGCACATGTACACACTTCTACTCTTGTATCTCCACCCATATCTTACCTTTGCTGCTCTCCCTCCATCGGGCCCTGCATATTAACAAGAACAGGTGTCGTGTACGTGACTTGGCTGTCAATGTTAATCTACATGTGCAATTATATTATGGTTTTTTTACTGATCACTTATCACACACACACACACATACACCCCCCCCCCACACACACACACACACCTCAAACATAATTGTTTGCTTATTTGATTCATGTCTAAATCTCATCTTGGTATACTGTTAGATAATTTTATTTGTACTTATTATATTTCATCGTAATTTATATTACGTTCATATGCTCTTTGACTATGCTACCACGGGTTCAATTAAGTTTTGTTAGACATTTCTTGTACTTATTGAAACACATACATGTCAGTGGCCATAGGCCTCATGCTATTCTCTGGGTTCAATTGAGTTTAGTTACTAATTTTTTTTTGGTACTAGCCCTATTACATTCATGTACTCATACACATAAACATACACGCAAACTCACATACACACACACGCCCACGCACACATAACACACACAGACACAAACAAACACACACACATAATGTAAGTGCTATGATCCTCATTATTCTCTGTTTGCTCTCTAACGTAGAAGGACCACTATGTTATTACTATCTACTTAGCATTTCTCATGTGTACACACACATTGTTATTATAATTCGTTTAAACATACACAGACTAAGCCCTGGTATCCATGCTACCTATTTACTTTGTTTCTGCGCTCGCTTAATGCTACCCCTCTTTTTTTCTAAATTCATACCAGTGTTTAGACTGTCATCTCCAGTTTTTTCTACTTTGCTGTCTTATGAAGATAGCCATTGCTCGTGCATTTCCACGTTGTTAATGACCTTGCACCCCATTGTGATATTCTTCTGCAGGTCTTTTGTGACCAAACCCTGTTTATTATTTTTTTTCTACCTATTGTAAAAGTCCTTGAACTTGTAAGCAACCTAAATTTTAAGTAAATGCCGTATCTTAGTATATCTATAAATAATATTTAATAAATTGCATTTTGTTAATTCTGTTACCCTTGTATGTAAGTAACCCAATTTTGTGTACAACTGCTGTACTTAAGTTTTTGTCTAAATAATCCTTAGCAATTTGTATTGTCTTAGCCCCTTGTTTGTTTTATTGTTGTATTCTGTGCTTGTCTTCATTGCGTTTCGTCTTGTCTGACTTGTCACACATCTTGTCTATAGGTATTGCCTGACGTTTCTCTATCCCCCCGGTTTCTCATTTGCCCTCTTCTAACTTCTTCCTTTTTAATCTACCTCATCTTGACTATGCTACCACGGGCTCAATTATTGTTTTGTTAGACCTTTCTTGTTACTTATAAATGGTCATTGGCATAGGCCTCATGCTATTCTCTGGGTTCAATTGCATTTAGTTTACTCATTTTTTTTTGGTACTAGCCCTATTGTACATTCATGTACTCTCACATAAACCTACACGCCAACGCACATACACACACGCCCCCCGCACACATAACACACACAGACACAAACAACACAACACCCACACATACTCTGGCACATAATGAAGTGCTATGACCTCTTATTCTCTGTTTGCTCCTCTAACGTAAGAAGGACCCAACATGTTATTACTATCTACGTACCCATTTCTCATGTGTACACACACATTGTTATTATAATTCGTTTTAACATACACAGACTAAGCCTCTGGTATCTATGCTATACCTATTTACGTTTTTTCTTCTTGCGCTCAGCTTACATGCTACCCCTCTTTTTTCAAGTCATACCAGTGTTGCGACTGTCATCTTCTCCATTTTTCTACTTTGCTGTCCTTAATGAAGATAGCCATTGCTCCGTGCATTCCACGTTGTTTAATGACTTGCACCCCATTGTTATATTCTTCTGCAGGTCTTTTGTGACAAAACCTGTTTATTATTTTTTTTCTCCTATTGCAAAGTCCTTGAACTTGTAAGCAACCTAAATTTTAAGTAAATTCTTTCTCGTAGTATATCTAGAATAATATTTAACTAAATTGTATTTTGTTAATTCTGGTTACCCGTGTGAGTACGTAACCCAATTTTGTGTACACCTGCTGTACGTAATTTTTTTAAATAATCCTTAGCATTTGTATTGTCTTAGCCCCTTGTTTGTTTTATTCTGTGCTTGTCTTCATTGCTTTTCGCCTTGTCTGACTTGTCAACACATCTGGTCTATAGGTATTAGGCCTGACTTTTATCTAACCGCGTTCTCATTTGCCCATCTTCTAACTTTCTCCTTTTCTAATCTACCCATCCAATCTCTCAAGTTCCACCTCTCTCTCTCTCTCTCTCTCCCTCTTAACCCCCTCGCTATTATTTTCCTTGATTTATCCTTTTCAGTATGCCGTCCCCTGCAATATACGAATTGCCATTTAACCACCAGCTTCACGACGAAGACTTTTGCGCATCACTAATTGAATTTTCAACCAACACTAAATTGAACATCATCAAACTTAATTCCCTTTGCATCAACCCGTTACTTACAGACCCCATATCATCTCAAACATGTGACCACCCATCCTTCATCACACACACAAACAATTCTGGTTCTGACTCCCGCTATCACACTGACGACAGCTTCAACACACTAATAAAACCATCAAGCAATGACTCTTTTTTCCATATTCCACTTCAACTGTCGTAGTATCACAAAATCATATGAAGAAATCACTATGAAGAAATCACTAACTACCTTGCTCACCTCAACCACTCTTTCTCTGTCTTAGCATTCTCAGAAACATGGCTTACTGACACCAAGTCACCACCTCACTTTAATGGCTACACGTACATTCCAGGACCGCTCACCGACAGAGGAAGGGGAGTTTGTCTTTACATAAAAAATCACCTCTCATACAAAATCATCGACACAACACCAGGACCAGAATTTGACTCACTTTTCATCGATCTCACCATTAACACCAACAATAGACCCAAACACGTAACTGTCGGAGTTATTTACAGATTGCATGAACACACAATCCAAATTTTAACAACAGCTTCGAGCAGCTTCTCACTGAACTAAATCAACCCAACCGTGACGTCTATATTGTGGGTGACTTTAATATCAATCTTCTCAATTATTCCACTCATCCACACATTAATGACATTGATCGACGACAAACTAACATGGAACGAACACATCAACTCTGTCACTACCAAAGCGTCTCACGCAATTGGTACAATCTACAGAGTTAAACACCACCTTCCAGACTACACCTTAAAATCACTTTACAATACACTAGTTCTCCCATACCTTAGCTACTGTAACATCATTTGGGCCTCCAACTATCATTCACGGCTCACCAAACTAAACATCACACAGAAATGGGCCATTCGCACTATCACAAACTCACACCCTAGAACTCACACTTTGCCATTATTTCACTAACTGAAAACACTTAAATAGAGCACCTCAACCAACTTCAAACAGCGCTCTTCATGTTTGACTATCACAACAATCATTTACCTCCGAACTTCAGCAATTACTTTACCACAAACAGTCAAATCCACAGCTATAACACCAGACAAGCTGACAAACTTCATCTTCCCCTCCCCAAATCTACCTCTGAAAAGCACTTTATTCAGTATCACGGCGCAAAAACTTGGAATGATCTCCCAGAATCCATCACAACAATTACAAACAAAAATACTTTTAAAGCTCAACTGAAAAAAAACATTTCATCAACCAGTACAATTCTTACTAATCTACTCCCCAAGTCCTTATTTCTCTCCTCACTTTATTCTTCATCTCATTTCTATCTCTACTCCTTTCTTTTTTCTTCACCTCTACCTCTTTAACCTCTGCTTCCTCATTATGCAATAGTTTTACATACCTCAGCAAGACATGTTGAAAAGTCTGTCTTTCTTGTCCAATTCCCGTATCCTGTATTCCCGTTAAGTGTTTGTTTAGCTTAGATATTTTGTTTGTTTTCTTGTTATGTATATTTACCTATGTAATATTTTATATCATCCCTGACTTGTGTCATTATTGTAATTATTGTAATTTTGAGTATATTTTACTTTATGGATTACATGGCCAGTAATAACTACAGTGTGAGTCAAAAAGATTAGGACCGTGATTGATTGTTTTTTATCAAAAAAATAATTGAGCTTGATAAAAAAAGTTTTACATATTCGAAACAAGCATGTTCTTCCGGTCATTTGAAAAAAAGAACCACCGAAATTTATAATTCCTAACTATTGTTATGCCTGTGTTGCCGAAAGAACCCATTTATCCAGCTGTCCAAGGAATGCTGAATTCTATGAATATGTGTGAGTACCTGGGAAATGACTGGGTCATTGAAATGTATAGTTGAAACGTACTTGCTGGCCCATTGAGGTTCTGAGACAGTTTGCCTTGCAGTTCCCGCAAGCAAACCGTACATCTTGCAAACAGTTTATTATAGCAATGGTCAGGAAATTCCATGACTATGGAACCATCAGGAACCGACAACATGAAGCATCGGGAAGGACTGCCAGGTCCCAGGCTATAAAAGCTATTCGTTGTACATCTGGCCATGATACTTAATACATTCCACCAAGATGCCAAGTTAGTTTTGAAAATACCTCCAGATTTGTTATTTTATTCATTATTGATTTTGTGCAGACCATGCTAATCTGTTTTTGAACTTGCTGTTTTAAATCTCATTACATTTCAATGACTCAGTCATTTCCCAGGTACCCGCACATATTCAAAGTATTCAGCATTCCGTGGACAGCTGGATAAATGGGTTCTTTCGGCAGAACAGGCATAGCAATGGTTAGGAATGAATGAATTTCGGTGGTTTTCTTTTTTGTTCTAATGAGCGGAAGAACATGCTAGTTCGAATATGTAAAATGTTTTTCATCACGCGCATTTAGTTTTTTTTGATAAAAATAATCAATCACTGTCCTATTCTTTTTGACACACACTGGTATAAGCCCTTCGGGTTGTCCATTACTGGTCTAGCATATCATATTCCGCACCTGTTCATCTTAGTAACAGTTTTATAATTGATACTTCATGTATTATCTATTTATTATATGATATACTGTCATTGTAACATTTCTGTCACGTACGAAATGTTATGCTGAATAAATTGAAATCTTGCATCCTATATAAATTTAGAAATATCACAATTTTGTACCAAAGAAAATTCTCAGTCTTAATCCTTTCAGCTGGGGATTTTTGATGGAAAGCTTTACTTCAGTTGGGGGGGTAAAAAAAAATCAGTATTTTTTGATTTGTTTAGGGACGCCTGATATGTGAATTTTTTCGTTGCACCGGGTTAGTCAAACTAGTTCTAATCATATTTTACTGTATAACTATTAATGTATCAAACTAAAAATATTATTTGGGATCACCTGTATTAAGTAAATAATATCTCTCTGGCATTTAGCGAATTAGGCGAATAGGACTTGTGGTGCTAATACTTTTGGGACGTTCTTTCATAACATCAGTAAACATTTCCCGGGCCTTATATTTCACTGGGTAATGCGAAAAATATGAACTTCCTCTGATTCAAATCGCAGATTTGATGGAGTTACAGTGGGAAAAACATTGTGGATAGGATCACCACCTTAATACACACAACTAAACATTACCAGATACCTCTCTTCTTACCAAACCCCTTTTTGTACCATTTACAAGCGAGTGTCCGGGATGCGGGTTACCAATCACCTCAGGAATTTGTTATAAGCATCCGATGCTTATTCTGTTGGTGCCTGGCTATATGGCCCTTCTCTTCATTGTTGGCGAGTCGGCAAATTTGCAATTTTACAAAACGGCAGTGTCCTAAGAGGAAGAAGATCAAATTTTGCACCAAAAAATGTGGGGATTTCGGTTTTCGTTCTTTTTTGACGTAAATGATGCAAATGGCTATCTAATTAGCATAGAATCTTAGAGTCATTTTCACAAATCTACTCCTTCGTACAGCATACCCTAGCCCCGGTGAAGGTACTACCTCACATTTATATTCACTAAATGACCGGAAAGGATGAGAAAATGATTACCAGGAAGCTTTTTACGTAAGCTTGTAGCGTTTGTTTTTGCACACCGGAGGAAGGTTTAATCTATGGGAGGTAGCACACTGCATGATAAGGGACTAAGACGAGGGTTAAAGTCACAAGAATGTAATAGCAACACATATTGGCCATGGACAACCAGATCTGAAATAACATTAAAATACCACATTCTACACATCATATTCAAAGTACATGCTGATAAAGAGAAACACTCGGACTTGCTATTATTTGATATACAGAAAACTATTTAAAAACCACATATTGAAAGAAAATCAAACAAACAAAAAACAAGACAATTATACTTTTTCTCTCTTTAATTTCCTGTCGACGCCTGTAATAACAACAAATCGACACCAATGGAACAACAAGACATTTCTTAGTTGTAGTGGGACACATAAATGGTAATAAATCTACCAAAAAAAAAACGTGGCAACGTAAAAAAACCAAGTTTAAAAAGAGTACGATCCATATAAAGTTAATAATCTAAAGATGCACCAAGTATACTCAAGTTGCGCGCCATTGGCAAAATTGGTCCCATTTCTTCTTTTCCGAATTCCTTTGTTGAGAACTTACATATTTCATTAAAGGAACCATCATCATTAGACCCCATTGGTGATTTAAAGAATTCAACCTGCACTTGTCTTGGTTAAGGTTAGATGGCCAGTTGGAATTGGGAATTAGTACTCTATTTCTTGTGTAAAGGCAGTCTTGTGCTGACTTGAATACGTTTTCAGTGATATGCACTTTCGCTCCTCATTTTCATCGTTAGCTTCGTTGTTCTTGTTTGATTTTCTTATTGGTTGGAGATTGGTTCTTATTTCAAGATTTCAGAGACCTTCTCTTGGTAGGAGAGAGTATAACGACGAAAGGAAGGTTCCCGCTGCTCGGGTGCCTCACAAGAAGAGCAACTGTTTTAATCCGGTATAGTACATCAGTGCCTTAGCATGAAATTTAAATAGGCTGTATGGAGGTTGATAGTGGGAGGGGCATTTTTTTGGCATTGTAGAAGAAATGGGACCAAGCTTGCCAATAGGGCAGATGCATGAGTATACCTGGTGCTATCTTTAGATTTATTAACTTATAGGCTAGTCTCTTTTTAAAAACTTGGTGTTTTTTTTACTGTGCCAACGTGTTTTTTTTTTTTGGTTAGATTCCTTTATTTTTGTGAACATAAATAGCTGTTGCCCAAGTTATACACTTTAGTTGAGTGTGTGTGATTTCTACAACGTTGTATGTTGTTTATCGCTGCGACCTGGAAGTGAGTGTTATTTTAACCTTAAGGTAAAGCAAGTGTTTAGAGTAGTGAAACACTAACTGAATATAATTTTATTATAATCACACTGGTGAATATATTATGAATCTATAAGTAGTAAAAGTCAGATTGTGAAACACTGTTTATAATTAAAGGATTCGAAGTCGATTGTTTTTTTCTCGGTATATTCAGTTAATTGTTGGTGGTCTATGTGATTTATAACTTGTATAATAAAATATGAAGAGCTTTGAAGTCCATGGGCTATAGAAAATTGAGATTATATAGTATACTTTATACTTAAAACGTTCAGTGCTTTTTTCGACATTTATCTCTTAGTTAGTAGATATCAGATTGTAACGTTCTGCAATTTTAGGCATTTTTCACAAAGAATAGAATTAAAAAAAAAAAAAAAAAAAAAAAACGTGGAAATGTATTTTAGTTCTTTGTGATAAATATACACTGTTAAATTACTGCTTTGCATTCAGTAAGACGTATTACCAAGAGAAACGTATCAATTCTATTGCCATTACAATGAAGGAAATCACCTGTTAATTCTAGGCTTAATTAAGTTTTATAAATGATTGCCATTCAGCATCACTTAAGGAAACCTTTAAACTGGTAAAAACTCATGGAAAACCACGTAAAAGAACCAAGAGAAGCATCCTTGTACAGCCTACATAACCAAATTAAGAGAAGACCCCCAGAATTGAATACTAGCATAATCCCGAAAGTGGTGGGCCACCAGACTCGAAATAACGGACAACACAGATATCCAAAAGTAAAATCAAAATGTCTATCCTGTACACCGCTGGGCCAAGGAGGAAGGAGTACAGAACAAGACCTGATTTGTTGTATATGCTAGTACGTGTTGGATCAGTAATGTTGAACAAAAGAATCCGTTTAAGCATACTTTTCTTTGCATGGAAGTCAATATGTCAATGTAGCTGTTTAAACGGAATTAATGATGATAAAATATAAATAATGTAGAAATTTCGCCAATATTCATTCGTAATAAAGGTGTAGGTCTGTGAGACCGTTTCTTGAGTTTCCTATTTGCTACTAATTATCGTTTCAAATACCCGTTTGAAAACATATTCTAAATCGTCCGTGTCCTTTTCTAATTCATATCTGGATCAAGAAATGTGTCACATAATAACATGGTTGTAGATGTTGCTTGACGACTGAACCATACTTTTATCGAATTATTTGGACTTGCTCGTTTTATTGATAAAGTTTCACTTGGTTTGGCTTCTGATTTCCGATTCTAAATATTTTAAAATCAAATTGATTATTTTATAAATTGTGTTTTTCCTCCAGTTCCGGTCCTAAGTAACCGTTTTATATATATATATATTTTGTGAACAAATCCCATTTGTTATTTTTATGAAGATGCAATTTACTGTAAATCAAACTGGCCCAAAACTCTTGATGTGCCTGATCTTGGACAATAACTGAATACTGCGAAATACATTACTAAAGATTTGGAAATGATTTGAACTATGATGAATTATCTCCATTCCATAACTTCAATGGCAAGGTGACCGTAATTAAAGAAAATGATCTTACTCTCGGTAATTTTAATGTGCGAAAGTCTTGGCGCTTAACCGCTGTACTCGAACCGACAACAAGAGACTATCCAAAAGTACATCATACGCCCAACGCTAGACCGCTCCGGCACGAAGGTAAGCTTACAATCTGGGTCGCAAATTGTTGGAATATGATCGTAGCGTGATGGTTCAATAGTTGATGTTGAAACAAAATAATCCCGTTAAACGTAATTTTCTTTGCATAAGTGACTTATCTTCAATATTATACTAAAGGCCACATTGAGGATAACTATAGAAATTATTTTATTAAGTTTTGGCCTACTATCCATTTCGTACTAAGCTGTAGTCTGTGAGACCCTTGTAAGAGTTTCGCACTTCCACTAATAATCATTATAAGTTACCATTTTGAAAGTACTTCTAATTTTAATCGTTTCCGTTTTCTATTCATATTTTGCACATGAAATGTGTCCATTATACTTTTTGTTGTGAAATAACATGCTCTGGATGTGTATTGCGAGCGGTTAAGTGATTATTTATGAATTGCCAACTAGTGCATTTTTTTTCACGCCAAACGCGTGTCAACAAAGGGAATTTTGTTTTCTGTTAATATACTCCCGGTGTGTGTCGTCTTGTAGCATGGCTTTTTAAATGTTTTTTCTTACTGTTTTTGTTTTTTTTTCAGTTTATTTTTATTTTTAAAACTTGGTGTACACACTACGTGTGTCTATTCCCAGGATACTGTTAATAATTATTTGTAAGGACGTGTTTCACCTGCAAAGGATTACACACAAACAGGCTTATCACTTTCAAACAACTGTCTGAATGATGATGGACATTCAACTATGTTTCTACATGTCTTTAGCACTTATCCCAAGAGTACTTTTTCGTCCATTTGCAATGAGGATGTCAAAGTGAACTCAGACCCACGGAAGCCAGAATGCCGCTCAATGAATTCTACATTCGATGTATTCCTTGCAAATTCTTCTACTCTCGTTCGGTTTAGGTACCTACATGTTGGAATGTAATCCGCTGGGATGGAGTCTGTCCCCACAAGTACACTGTACCCTAATGGTACTGAAATTAACTGTAGAAGCAGGAGCCTTGTATTTTCCCATATCCACCACCGTCTTGCCTTGTGCAGAAAAACCCTCTATATGTAACCGCAAAATTAACTCCATACGATACTCAAACAGTATCAAGGCTTGTTCTTAATTTAATATTCCCTGAAAAGTAGCCGATTGTGTCCTTTGTTCCTCGTGGTGTGACATCAATATAGACTGCTTTAGACTATATAAATGCGTGGTTAGTTATGAATTCTTAATTTCAACTTTGCCTTAAGCGTTTTTTCTTTCACTGCTATAGGTACTGTGGGGTCCATAAACACTGAAAAGAACTCGACAAGCACTAAATTGTGTGAAACTATTAACTACAAACCTTCATGCAAAGTCCATGACGTTTAGTTGGGCCAAATGAAAGTTACTGTACAATAAATAGTCACATGTTAATCGATAAATAAATGGTTCTTTTTCTGCTCTGAAAAAATAAAACATAGCATTTTTATATATGAAAAGGAACACTTACCTACACTTTCTTGAAATTTTGGTTCAATAAATTAACCAACCAACTAAAAAACAATCTTTCGTTTTGTCTGACATGGTAATTTCGAGAGACCAAAATATCTGTTACACATTATATTACAATGAACAATTTTTGACATTGTTTTCTTTTTTTTTTTTGGTGGTAAGTTATCATTTTGAATCATTTTGCTGCATTTCTCCAGTTACTAACATTGACACTACTCTACATCCGGCCCGTAATCGGGGGATCCTAACAATAATAGTCTTTTAATAAAAGACAACCATCGCTTTATCGAGGAATGTAGTAATGTTAGTTGAAGTACTTGAATCATATAAACCCTCTCATATTAGAGAGGTTATATAACCCACCGTATATATTCCGTGCATCACAATTAAGAGATACACCTTGGTACGGTCAGACGATTATCTATAAAGCTTCTTTCAGTATAGCAACTCACCAAAGAAATGCAAATAAGTTACAGTAATACGGACACAAACCATGCCACAAACCGGTTTTTTGTAAATGTGTTTTTTGTAACGTGGCCTGTCATGGGTGTTCCCAGGCCCATATTACGACATCGTCCTCGTCTGCTATTCCATACTAAAAAGTCAACAGTGGGGTTATTTCGTCAACACCATATAGCCGTCTTAAAAAAAAATATTTAACATTAAAGTATAGATAATGTATTTGACCATTAGACACCCTGTCCTTGCATTTTTGGTCAATATGGCGGCCTTTTTTTTTTTGTAAGATCTTTAAACTTACTATATCTATGAATCTGTTGTGGATATTTAGTTTGCCACCATCTGAAATTATGATCAAAGTTTAACACTTAACTGCATAAGGTTTGCACTTCCGTTAGTGCAGAACAGGGGGGTTTCCTAGTGACCCCCCCCCCTAATATAACCCTTTCCTAAAAGGATTATTTGATGAAATCCACCACTTGTAGAAGGCTTCAAAGGCATCAACATATAAAGACTAAAACTGCAGAAAGTTTTTCAGTAAGAAAATTAGGGGCACAATTGTTTTAATTTTTCGTCAAAATGTGCGAAAAGACACTAATTTGTTTCTCTTCTTCTGCAATTTTTCAACGGCATTGCTTCACCTAGACTTATATTTATCATATTAAGCACAAACCTAAGTTGCATCATGCCATTTTATATTTTTTAGGGTTCTTTTATAAGTTACCATAGGTTCCTACAGTAAAAAAAAAAAAAAAAAAAAACCGCTACATGAGTTATATAAAAGAGTAATGGCTCCCACTGGCCAACCTACTTTTCACGATTTTTTTAATTATTTACTTTTTTATTCATCTAGGTGTATGCATTATGAAATCAGATCACATAAAACTCTAATAAAATTTTTTCATTTTGTCATGGGCACTTCCGTTAGGTGCATAAGGGGGGCTCCTAGGGACCCATGCTATTAACGCACACAAAACGACGCGATGGATTTTGAATTTTTTTGCACCAATGCAAGCGCAACTTAAAGTTAGACGAATACAAAAAAATATAGACCAAATATATTGCAGCGTTAACATCGCGGCTGAAAAACAAAAAAAGGTACCATGACCCCCCCCCCCTTATGCAGTTAAGGTTAAATTTGAAATTAAAAAAAAAAAAAAAAAAAAAAAAAAAAAATCAGTTTAAGTTTCAGTTTATTTTTATTGACATACTCACCACACAAATAGGTAACAGGCCAATACAAAGCATACAAAAGAATATTATGTAATTAACCAAGCATACAAAAGAACTATATGTACTTACAAAGCACACACAAAGAATACATGTCATAAATAATAGAAAAACAATCTAAGTACTATAAACTACAACAATGCTAGATAGAACTATAACTAGATATCAAAACTGACGTTTATCAAAGCATTGTTAATACAACGCAGTACTGGAATTATCAATCATTTATACTACATTTCAGACATGAGAAATTTGAACTTGTCACTGTCAGAGAATGATGCAAATCAAGAGTAATTTCTTCTTCTTCTATATCAGATAACATCTTACCTAAAATTTGAATATAAGTACAAATCTTGCATAAAGGTGTTTTCATCCTTAATTTCATTTATATCACTAAATTACAAATCCTGTTTTTCCAAAGGCCATCTTTAAATATCGAAATCGACCCTTTTCATCATTCATGAAGCAGCTTATTATAAGATCTAACGAAACATCAGAATTATTGCTCACTCCAAACTTTTGCTTCAAATACAGTATGTACGTAGCTTAGTTTGGAATTGTTAACATGATAAATCCAAAAACGTCATATTTTTTATTTTTTCACGTAGATTTACTAAAATTATTGATTGAAACACGGCATTCAAAATCTTTGGCTTGTCCCAAATATGTGAATCTCTGACTCAATTAAGTGTAGAATACTTTTAATAAATACCACAGGACCAAGAAAAATACAGTATCACATAGTCCTCGCCTATTAACGAGGCAAAGCATGGATTACAAGTGAAATACATCCATAAAGGGGCGCAATTGCTTGTATTTAATTGATAACTAAGCATGGTAATGAAAAGATGCTAACTACCCAAATACCAATTCGCCCTATGTAAACAGCAGCATTCGGGCTGCTTATGGTATTTTTGTTTGGACAACATGCACTTAAAAGTGACTGCACGTGAAGTTGATGATACTAAAATTAATCTTTATATTACATAAAGTTGTGTTTTGGCTTATACTACGTGCGTGGCAGACTCAAAGATGTGAAGTGAGTTTTACCTGAATCTGATTTAGACAAACTGACGTAAAACTATTGAGTATTGTAAAAAGGACAGAATAAAGTAATAATCTTACCTATTACTAGTTGCAAATTAACTAAGTGCTTATTTTGAGTTTACTTAATATGGGTTGTATATGCATACTAAAAAACCTCAGTATATGGAAGGCACATGTGGCCCAGTAGATAAAGCACCGAGTCCACATGCCAAAGGTTGTGAGTTCGAGTCCCCCTGTGGTCATGTGTTTCGCCTGACTATAACACATCATTTTCTCCGCTTCACTCAGGTGTAATAAATGGGTACCGTGGGTGGCGTCGAAATTTTGTTAACCGCTCAAAATAGTAGTTTTTTGTAGAGGTACTCAGTCTTTCTTGGGAGAATTCATTATAACAGATTGTTTGGTCACTAACTTTGTAATAAGGGTGACCCAATAAAAACTTTACCCAAAATAAAGTGATATTTTTTTCACTTTTTTTAAAGGTTTTATTAATAATTACATTTTCATCGTGTTTTATGTTATTTTTTAATCATGTTGTGATTATATTGAAAGCAACCTACGATTAAAGGATGACATGATTTTTTTAAATCTGTTACAAGAAACACAGCTGAAAGACTGATTATATGAGATTTTAGAGCCGGAATTATGCCCCAGGACCATATCGTCCAGGACCATTCGTCACGAGTCTTCCAAACAACCAAGCGACCATTTTGGCGAAATTGATTTTTTTGTATATTATGATACTATATCACAGCTCTTTTTCATATACCAATATTGAGCAAATAACATTCCAATTTTTCGATTTTAATAGTTTTCACTTTTGGAATCCTACCCAAACGCCAATGAAAGTCTTCTCAAATAGACCAATCTGACCCCCCCCCCCCCCCCCCCCACCCCCCCCCCCCCCCCCCCCCCCCCCCCCCCCCCCCCCCCCCCCCCCCCCCACCCCCCCCCCCCCCCCCCCCCCCCCCCCACCCCTCCCCCCCCCCCCCCCCCCCCCCCCACCACCCCCCCCCCCCCCCCCACCCCCCACCCCCCCCCCAACCCCCCCCCCCCACCCCCCCCCCCATTCTTCTGTTTGCTGAACCTAAAACCACCATTACCACCACACGACAGTCTTATAAAGTGGTCCTATGGATTGTGGATATTGTGAGATTCATCTCCCCCTCTCAACACTGGCTGACCTAGAAGTTAGTACAACTTGTATATGCTGTATTGAGACGATTTGCACACTGTAATACATTGATCATTTCGTGCAGTATTTTATGTCTTTGGTCAGCAATTCTGCCAAATAAGTATGTAAAAATTAATTCACTCACAACACTTTCAAAATATAACCTTGGCGAATTATTTACACAGATTGTGATGTTTAGAGAAAAAAAAGCATCCTAACTTAGCCTATCCACAAATGTCAACCAATTTTTATGGTGCATATACTGTAAAATTCACAGTTAATTGTTGTAAAACATATGCATTTAACGGTAAAATATACAGTGAATTTGCACGGAAACCTGTAAAATCTGTTATGGGTATTTGCTGCCAGTATTTTCCTGTAAGATGCACAGTATTTTTCCTGTAAATTTTAGTGATTAACCGTACAATTGAAAACCATAATAGTGTATATAATGTTGATATAATCCAAAGGTCAAATAGCAGCCCCTCTTTTTAAATTTAGTCGTAATAGGCCTGGACAGTTGGACAAAATACAGTATTTTGCTGTATTTCCAAATTACAGGCAAGTACTGTCTTTTTCTAATCCTTTTTACTGTAAAGTGCACTGTAATTTTTACAGTGCAGGTTGTTTCGTCTAAATACAAAGATGTTAGTGGTAATAAGTTTGACCCTTGGGCACCCCGAAAAACAGTCATTTCACTAATGGGGTTTCCCCAGGAAAAAGAGGATCTAATAAGTTTTAAAAAATATGTATCGCAAGCTGTGTTCTTTTATAGCTAGACGTCAGTGGCGTAAACAGCGGGGGCGCTGTAGCATTATGAAGAGCAAGATGCCAATCTGTCTTAAGAGGAAGGTGTCAACCAGTGCATTTTACCAGCTATGACCTATGGATGTGAGACATGGTCAGTATCAAGAAAAATGGAACAAAAATTAAAAACAGCTCAACACAGCATGGAAAGAAACATTCTCAGAACCCGGGGGCACTTGTATTCAAAGGTGGATATGATGCGTGAACAAGAAAACGCGTAAAAAGGGTCTCTTTTTTCCAACAGGCGATATACGCGCGTACATTGATTAGGGTGTCAAAAACAGCAAAATGTGGAAAAAAGGGTGTGTTTTTTCTAAACCCTGAAATTGTGATGTACGTGTAATACTCAAAATTAAGCAAAGATCAAAAATATTGTAAAGCAAAGCAAGAATAAAGGTATATTAACGACACAATGCGTTGCTTACTTGTTTCGGGTAGCAAAAACTGACAAAAATACTTCTTTAGTGGAGCAAAAACAGACAAAAATACTTGTTTAGGGTATGTTTTTTAGTCGGTGGAAATACTTGTTTAGGGTGCATTTTGGAAGTCCATGTTCACGCATCATATCCACCTTTGAATACAAGTGGACCCCTGGGACTCAGAATAACAAAATGGGACAGAAAGACTCTTGAGTGGATCAGAGGCCAGACCCAAGTTGAAGACATTATGCATACCATCAGGAAAGGAAATGGTATTGGGCTGACACCTGGCAAGAACATGGCACAACAGGTGGGACCAAACGCTTACTGAATGGAGACCATTGCTAGGTTGAGACATCAAGGAAGGCAGAAGCTGAGATGGAGGGACGATATCACAGCGTGCTGTCCCAGATGGATAGCTTTAGCCAAGACAGAACTCTTTGGCACCACTTGGGGAGGCCTCCGCCCTACAGGGGGCTGACTATGGCTTATGATGATGATGAAAGTAGTTTGGTTTTGAGTACAGTAGGCCAAATCATTATGAGCTGTGTTGATTTAAAGCTTTTCAGCCATATCAATTAAATATACGATATATAGATAAGACCCCAAAAGATTTCTGGACCTTATAGTATTGGCTAATCAGAAATGCTTTGAAATGAAAACAAAAGGCGATTTTTGATTTGCTTAAATTCAATACAAACAAACATAGGCCTGAGTTAGTCTAGGGGTTCCCCGTTAATTTCGTACCTGTTTAATTGATTTTAATAAAAAGACAATGGAATTCGTCATAAAAATGTGAATCGCGAGAAACGCAAAACCAAATTGTAATATTTTGGTAACTGATGTGTCATTTTTGTTGCTTTGGGTTTTTTTCTGATCATATTAGACATGTAAGTATGTTTAAATTTTCCTCAACTGGGTGTCAACTTTTAGTGGTTGAAGTCACTGCACTCGTTAGAGGGCAGTCTGTGGTAGATCCAACGATGAGCCGTTTGGTAAAATACGGTGACAGGGATCTCGAAGGCTTTCTTTTTAATAGAAAAACACGGGCACGATATATTGTTTTCCTTTGAAGATGGAAAGAAATGGTGTTATGAAGCCAAGTGATTTCATGTTGCATCAGTGCATTTTAAGTGCTTGTTAAAGCAATATAGCAATTTTTTGAAGAGCGTCCTCAATTTTCAAAATTTGACCTATTTTTGCACAGTTACGTTGGTAATTGTATAGGAAAGTGCGAACGAGAATGCTAAAAATGCGTACTTATCCAAAATAGCGATTTGTAATTAGAATTGGGATCCCAGATTGGACTTAACGGCAGAGCTGGAAATGCTATTTTATGTACGTCCATGATGAAATAGTGCCACCTCGAGAAAAATAACCTCTAACTTGGCTTTCCTGAAACTATTAAAACAACTAATGGATGAGCGTAGACACGTACATGGCCGCTATTTCCCGGCTATACATGGCAACCGTTTCCAGTTGCCGTTGTATTGTGGTGTTCTATCGGGGATCCCGATAATAATTATGCTAGTACAAAATTCCTTCGTTTGTGACACAGACATTTCGAGCTTAACATTCCACAGGTATAGTTTACTAACCGTACCAATGCAATCTTGTAAAAATTCCAAATTTTTGAAAAATTGGGGGCGCTCTTCAAAAAAAATGTGCTAATATGTGTAAGTCAGAAATCGGACCAAGTTGATTTTTGCCCTCTCATAATTGATGAAGCATATCTTTGTTCTAGGTATCGGATTGGAATGAAATACAATGGCAAGAAACTTGCTTTATTGGCTTGATTAATGATACCCAAACCAAAGACCCATGTGTCCTTTTTTTATTAAAATGCCTTTGCCCGGGGGAAAATTTTGGGACAGCCTGTCCTAGTTGGAATTAAAGGGTTGTACTGAGGCAATGAACATATTTTGGACAAAGAATCAATCAAAAAAAGTACGCAAAGCCTTCTGAATTTGCACTTATTATAAATCGTAGCATATTCATGCAACATGAATTTGGTGCACATAACGTATCCAATCACCGGTTATGTATGTGCTGCGGGAAAGTTTTACGTTGATACGGTATGTTGACACATGAATGGGAAGTCTTTTACCTATAAACAGACTTTGTTGCAAAGGAATTCTAAATTTGAATAATGAGGCAAACAAAAAAATTATCTGCAACAAATTTCGGCAATTTTCCAAATAAGTTAATGATGGCCAGGACAAGGTAGCCTTTCTTTCAATTGGGTTAAAATTGTTGCTGAAAATCACAAGGTATGTTTCCCTATCTAGAAGGCAAAACAAAAATCATAATATGTTTATCTATGAATATAATTATTTTCAAATAGCACGGTGTGGGATCCACATTCAGTGTCTAAAGGCTACACATCTCCAACCCGCACTGAGAACTCTCAAGCTTTCTTCATTCCACGTTCAACCAGAGATTACCACAAACATTCATTCTTCCCACATACTGCCAGGGATTGGAATAGACTTCCTGATCACATTATCCAGGCCTCTTCACTTGACATCTTCAAAGCAAAGTCACCAATCTGACCTCAAGTGCTATAGCCTTCAGTCTTTGATGTTTGCACTAATCCTGGAAGAAAAGAAGAAGAAGGAATAACCTAAACACACTAAAAGAAATAAAAAAATAAAATTAAACACACAGAATACTAAAAAAGAAATAAAAAAATAACAGATTTCCTCTAGGGACGCTAGGGATATAGAAGTCCCAAGTATACAATTGATTCCGTCATGTGTTGTATGACGTTGTGCAGTAGCGCTTGACGGAATAAATGGCAAGACCTCATTTGCATACGTGGGACTTCTATATGAAACGTCTACCCTTTTCCTGTCTTGTCGATCACTGCTTTACGCATGTGCTGGATGACCAGATGCTCTGACAATACTGCTTGAAGATAATAGTATTTGTGAATTAAGTAAGTGCTTTAGGTACAGAGTTTCATTCCTTGATTGTGCGTGCATAAAATGAGTAATTAAAATAGTCTTATTTGTAGATTAGGTTACCCTCTCCGGCCCAGATAACATGGAGATATTGGGCCAATATAGGCCCAATATATACTCAATATCGGACCAGTATTGGCTACAGTTATCGGTCCAATATTATTTGCTCATCGGCCCAAAATTGGACCAATATTGGGCCCGAGCCAAGGTTGGGCCAATTCTTGGTAATAGATATTGAACCAATATTGGGAATATATCAATATTTTTATTGGCAAAACAAATATATTTTCAACCTGCTTTATTTAAATAAATTAATTAAATAATTTGAGCTAGTCAAATAGTTTATTTTTTTATTGAAATTGGTATTATATAGTATAATATTTTTGAAATATTGTGTTCTGATCAAAAAAATCGTCCTTGAGAGATTTTAGCGTATTTCTTTAGTTTTTATTGTTTTCTCACCCTGCTATTTTTAGGCAAACAATTAGCCTTAAGCCAATATTGGGCCAACGTTTTCCCAATAATTGGCTCTATATTGGCTGTTGGTCGATTGCCAATATGATGCGCCAATATTAGACCATTAAAGGATGCCGATATGAAGCCGATATCACATTGCCAATGGAAAACCAATAGTGGCCCAATATAAGTTAGCCACGTGATGCCGATGCCAAGATTACCGATGGGGAACCATTGTTGGCCAATATATGCGTGCTATCTGGGGGCTTTCATGTTGGCCACAGTTTCGATTGAGTCCATGTAGTAGGTGGGGAACACATTGTTTTTCTGTCGTAGTTCTTTGTCATGAACCTTGCTGCCTTATTCTTATCTGCTGCCAACTCTTATCTGATCTGGAGTGTAAGGGTACCAGACCTCGGAGCAGTTTTTTTTTTAGATATGAGCGGACGAGAGTTTTGTATAAGCCATTTGTTCGATTTGTTTTTGTAAGCCAGTTTTTGCAACAAAGCCTTGACAGGTTAACGTTGAAAGATTAATAGAGTGAAAACGTTACTATCTTCTTCTCACAGTCCAATCACTTCAATGCTGATTGCTCGCAGTGTCTGTAAAAAAAAAGAAATTGAAGTGTCACCTTTAAAGAACAGTTACAGGAGTCATGATATATTTTATTCCCACACCCAAACAATTGATCAAATTTGTAATATGAAATAAAGATTATACTACAAAGACGTTAATCTGTACCTATCGGTTGCAGGCTCTGGTAGTGATTCTCCCATCTATGTCCCAATAATATTGTGTTATCCATAGTGGGTTTGTGTAGTCCTCCTCTGATTAGAACCAACACGTTATTTTCCTCGGTGCTTGGTGCGCTAGTAACGATTGATATGTGCGTTTGCAATAAATGTGCCATGGCTACAACCACAACATGATTGGCCCATACACCCGGTGTTGCCATTTTATTGCAGAATTCTTCAAGACTCTCCTGCAGGAAAGATTCGATCTCTACGTCACCGTTTGAACTCTGTAGATAAAGATGGGATACATCTGTTATGATCTCACAAGATAAACTCAACCATGTGAAAAACATTAAATTCACTCTGTAACACCCATCTATAAAATCGTTCTTTTAGTGTTTTCGTTAGTGAGTTATTATTGGTATTGTTATTGGTATATTTAATAATGCTATCATAGATTCAAGATAATATATTTCCATAATATTTAAAAAGGAACAAGGCAACGAAATGATATGAGGAAGTTGGCTAAAAGGACAATAAGACCAGAGATGGTCACCACCCAACTTTAACCGTTATAATTGCCAAATAAGGCATTAGATTCAAATTCAACAAGACTAAGATACAAGAGAAGGAAAATTAGGCTGTTCCAAAAATTACTTATAAAGAATAACATATTTTACGTCGACTTCTTAAAAGATTTGCAGATTTTGACTGCTGGTTGTTGTTTTAACCCTAAAAGTTATGGAATCCGCCCCCCTCGACATTTTTTGTCGTATCTCACCTGTTTGTTATTTTTTCACGCCGAAACTGCATGACTTTTTTTGAAGCCTTGCGCTCGATTAAGACCATTTTGAACAAAATCGGACTTACGGTTATGCCGCGCCGTTGCGTAATCGCGCACCTGCATGCGAAGAAAAACTATTTCCCATTGAAATTACACGAACAGTTCTGAAATCCAGTTTTTTGTGCTAAGGATACAGTTACACTATGTTTTATCTTATTTATTTGATTTATTTGTAGTAAGAGCATTTGTGTGCATACTTTTACACACATCATGGCCAAAAATCCAACTTTTGCTTGAAAAAATGGCGAAAAACCATGAATTTTGCGATTTTTTTTAGATTTGTCGCATTTTTGGATGACGTCATGTTTGACGTCACTGTGACGTCATACAAGGTATGTTTGTCCTTTTTTTGGTATCAATGGACTCGGGAGGGTCATAGCTATCCAATGGAATCACACATATGATAGTTCATCAATCCGTTTCCGAGATAAAAGGGGGCGGAATCCCCCCCTCCCCCCGGCGGTGAGATGTTTCCAAAAGCCCGGCCCCTTTAGGGTTCAACAAAATTCAGAGAATAGGACTTGACGCTCAAATCAGAAAATAATCATAAAACGCCTCTTAAGTCTTGGCATGGACGTAAGTTTTAGAATTTCTTGTGTGGTACTTATGAATTTTATTTTTTTTCGTAAAATAGACATTGAAGATATTTGGTGACAAATTATTTAATGCTTACACACAAATACTCCTAATTTTTATTTTATCAATATTCGTCGTTCCAATTATTTTATTGTGCAATATTCTTTCTCTGTACCAGATATTTTGAAGTTATATAATATTGTTAACTTGAATCTGGAATTGTTAAAAATGACTAACTTGCAACACGGGATTCTTGCTCATAAAATCTACCACATCAAGCCTCAGCTGCAAAGCAGATCCAGTAGATTGTGGATTTATTCTCTGCAGTTGATCCGTCACTGCTTCAAAAAGCAATCGCCACTAGAGGGCGTGTTACCACGATAACAGAGACCAGCTCTTTCACAATTGCGTCGCAGTCTTTCTTCGTCGCTATTAACGATCAGATTCTTCGTCTTGCCTAATTCAACCATGAGTTCACTTGCATTTAGGCACCTTTGGTCTTCAAAATTAGGGAATAAGAATATAAGGAAAAGCAAACACAGTAACGAAGTAAACAAATCAAAGCGCTTACGTTTAAGTGAAGGGAACAGCTTCCTATCTGTAGTCAAAATTACGTAAAATATAATAAGCTTTGAATAAAACCTATTATGCTTTTATTGAAAATGACGGTCAGTTTAAGCACTAATTGGGGATTGTTTCCCATTTAATTAACATTTCCATATACATATCCAGGGCTTAGATCACTCACGATAGAGGAACCCCTCCCTAGAATTTTTCCACAAATCTCAATCTTTAGACATTCTTGTCCGAATTGGACCAAGTTGTTTTGTCATTTCGTCTCTCCGTCTGGTTTTTGGACGTCCTGGCTTTCTGGTCCATTCTCTGGGGGTCCACTCTGTCACTCTGATGGTGCACCTGTTATCTTGCAGTCTAGCAACGTGGCCTGCCCATCTATGTTTGGCACTCCTAATGCAGTCGATAATATCAGTAACTCATGTCTGTGATCGGATCCAGCAGTTTCTCTTTTTATTTTGAAGTCTGATCCCAAGCATGATTCGCTCCATCTTCCTCTGTGCAACTGCAAGCATCTCCATCGTGGTGTTATTCAAAGCCCACGTTTCACTGCAGTATGTCATAACAGGAAGAATGTATTAATTGAACACCTTTCTCTTTATCTCCATACTTGTCTTCTTATTTTTCATGATATTTTCCACTTTTGCAAATGCTACCCAGCCTAGTCCAATTCTCCTTCTGATCTCAGACAGTAAGTCACCATCACGCATCACTGTCTTCCCAAGGTACCTGTAGCTGTTGACCTCTTCAATGACTTTCCCGGCTACAGTTATCTCGGATTTCCTGGTGTGATCAATAAACATCACTTTGGTTTTCCAACATGCATGCTGAGTCCGACAGGTTTGCTGGTGCTGTGAATGTCATTTAGTATGCTTTCCAATTCCTCTGGTGACTTGGCAATCAGGATAATATCGTCGGCAAAGATCAGGTGAGAGAGATTTTCACCATCAATTGTTCACCACCAATCATTGAGTCTCTTCCTTCCCAGTTAATCTCCTTTATGATGGCATCTTGAAGGCATGAGGTGAAGAGTTTGGGTGAAATGTTGTCTCCTGTCTTGCTCCCCTGGCTTGATCTTGTCACTGTCCTTGTGGAGCTTTAGGGTGGAAGAGGCACCACTGTAAAGGTCACGTAAGAGATTGATGTAGGCTGGGTCAACTCCTTGGTTTTCAAGTGCTGTGACGAGTGGTTTGAATTCAACAGAGTCAAACGCCTTCTCATAGTCAACAAAGGCAAGCTGAGCGGGATCTTATACTCATTGGCTTCCTCTTGTAGCTGGCTAACAACATGTATGTGATCAGTGGTAGAAAATCCTGGTCTAAAACCAGTTTGGGTTCTTGTTTGGTGTTGTTCCAGAGTGTTCAGCATTCTTTTCAGCAGGACCTGTGAGAATACCTTGTATATTACAGGTAGAAGGCTTATTGGACTGTGGTTTTGATGTCAGATGT
>JAMKCH010012756.1:0-45273 GCA_023653785.1 Ophioderma brevispina
ACAATCTTTTTGAGAAAATTACCTTAATGCTGTGAATGCTTTTAATTTTCTTTATTTTAATTATCTTTAATTTGTATTTAAGACAGAAATATATTCCAAATTACTTAAAAGTGGGTAATTTTTTCTGATAAAGCTTGTTTTGAGATATCACATAGCATAAAAGCCTCAAAAATCATATTTTTGGCCAAAAATCATCTTTGGCCCAAAATCCAAAAATAAAATTTGTATTTTGCCATGCAACTCTTATGAAATTATACCATATGATCAGTTGATCTGACATGGTTGCCAGCTTGTAAAAAACTGCCCACATAATTTTTTTCTGAACACATGTATGATACTTGGCTGGCTGTCTGGAGTATTCCTTGGGGAATTTGCTTTCGCGAGCTTTTTTTTTTTTGAGGGCACGTCAAGTCAGATTAAAAAACATCCAATCCAGGCAATTTAGTCAACTTTTCCTCTCAAAGCCTTTAAGAATTGGTCCAAATTGGGGGGGGGGGCAATTTTGTCAAACCCAAATTCTAACAACCGTTGTGGAAGCTTTTTGTTTCTGGTCCATCAGTGGAAGGCAGCACAACCTGTAAGAGCACATTTCACATGAACTCCCATTCATACAGAAAACAATGATACATGCTTAAATTGGCACCCATACATAAAAGGCGCTTGTTCTGATCACCTTTGGGAGGACACACCAACCCCCATCCCCAATGATTGTCCCAGAAATATATCAATTTTGATATAATGAAAGACATTTTCTCATTTTCAATCCTGAAATTTCAATTTTCCAATACCTTTTCTTTCCCCCAAGATACACAAAAAAACTTGCCCATGTTTAATGATTAACCATCAGTATTAGCACATAAATGAATAAGGCCTTGCAACGTGCATTATCACTTCTAATACAAAACTGCAAGTTGGTTTCCCACATTACTTGGTGGCATGTGTATGTTTTAGTTCCATGCCGTCATATCAAGTAGCGAACCAGATAATAGAACAGCAACCTTTAAAAGAATGCGACTTGTACTAACCTTGACTAAGTTAAGCAGGATGCTGACCGAGTACTTGATGACTTCCGTACAGGTTGGCCTACTGAATTACAGCTACGTATGAGAGTGTACAGTACCGGCACTGCCTTGCCATCACAAGACGCTCACAACAATGGGGGAGAAGACGGGTTACCTACGTCTAAGAACAAGAGCATATTACTCATTATCACGTACCTTCTACAAATACCACATTTGTGTGTGTTTGGTTTATATAAACTGACAAGACGGACTAAGTCAGAAATGCTTCCAAGCACAACGAGTTGTTAAGAATTATCTGTTGTATGAAACAATAATTAGATACAATAAAATACAGGATCATCATTTTGATATTTAAAACACCGGGGGTGTTTCTCTACAAATGCTTCCGTTTTGAATGGGATGTAAAAACAACTGATCATGGCTTTCTTACTTAACATCAACCCCCCATCAAGGTCACAATGTGTTAGAGACCTACATGGGATGGGTATAAGCCCACATGACATAGATTTTCTGTGCAAATGTGCAGGCCAGCAACTTGTTATGAGCACATTATTTGAACTTAACTTACTCCAAGATACTGTAGACGTAAATTGGCAATTTGGCTTGTAATGCCACCAGATGAATGTAAGAACCCAATCAAACCTTCAAAGTAAAGTGGAAATATCGGAGTACTCACCAGATTCTGAGTGCCTCCAATATGTAGGAGAGGTTCTTGGTACTGCAGCAAGGTAGTCCTTGCTGATTTGTCCTATTACACAGTTTCTTCTCTTCTGTTGCTGCAGCATTGGCAGCGATACACCTAGCTCTAGCTGCTGTTAACTTCTTGCTCTTGTTTGCAGCACGTACCTTGTAGCCACGCCACATGCACTGTGTTGAAGAACAATTATTACAAAATAGTCTGTTTACACCGAACCGAAGACTTTATAAAAGATACACGGGAAGATTCTGCTGAAAAGGGGTAACCAGATATGAAGTGCCCGAAAGTGTTATGAGCATAGTTTTTGGGCACCACCATTTGGTTTGCATATCATTGTATCTGGCCTGTTATCTGGAAAGCACATGCACGTATAAAGGCATGCCACCACAGTCTTGTGGTGGAATGCCCTCCCTGGCCAGGTCCTTGAGCTACCATCTATCAAGGCATTTAGGGAGCAGTTGGAGCACACATCTAATTATGCTCCATGCAATTTTACTCGCACTTGTATATATATATGCACTTGGACTTCTGGCACCGCACATGAGCAACAAGTTATTTCCTTGGTGACACATCCTGACTGAAGGACTCTGCCAAGTACAGAAGTAGAAGTAGAAGTGCCAAGTATTCAATTGCAAAATGACAACAGCAACTGTGATGCCACCTGCTGTCACTCATTTCAAAAGCAATATCAACAGGGGTCATCACCAGGTTTTAAGAGTTTTTTTTTTTTTTCCAATGACTGTTTTACAAAATTATTATAGAAAACTCTGCCCATCAGACAATGGAATATTGAGGAAAAGCCACACTTTGCTGAAGTACAGATTAGTGCATATTTACAACACAATATTATCAGCTGTCCCGGGAATACACTTACAATATAATGATAGTAACATCAAACCCAGAACCAAAATCTATAGCATAATGACATACTTCAGCATTCCTAGCTGACCATAGTGTTTTACTGTCCTTACCTGAATCTTAAGGGCTGAAGCCTTCATTTTATGGACATACTGTCTGGCTAGCCAGACCCTGGCATAAGACTGCAATGTGACGGCTGCAGCATTCCTGACTTTCTGATGGCGTCTCACTGCCCTCTGAAGCAAGACGATTCCTCTCTGCAGTTTTGTGTAGTGGATACGTTCCAACCTGGCTCTCCACCATTGCTATTTATTAGCAAGGGAAACAAAAGCAATAGGTTGTCAATATATGACTTTCTTCCTGGTCACAACAAAGTTGGGAAGTTTATTGAGTTACTACTATACTTTTAGCATATCATGCAAATATTTACTTGTGTTAAGTGTGGTGTTATATAATGCATTCTGACATGGAATCTCACCAATTTTCAAATTTAACCAATTTTGTGGTCAGTAATCCAACATAACTTGTTGCAAAGTTTGTTGTCACCAGTCAAGATTACACAGGCTTGTGATTTAGAGTTTAAAAGGTGGGCGACCCGAGCAACAACCTCGTCCACCTCGCTTTACCCCATCAAACTTGAGATTTAGGTATCACTTATTATCCAGTGAAATTTAAGGCCCAGAAAACGTTTTCCTTTTGATGTTGTTAACAAAAACGTCTCCAAATATGGTCGACCACATTATAACACACACTGTCCTATGGGCGAATTTCATACACTATTGCTTCTACTATCCAAACGGCTAGGCCGATTCAACTAAAAAAATATGTAATCAGATCATGATTGGTTCACCCACCTTTATATTAAGTAGGAACAATTATTGAAAGAGTGCAAGGTGCAGCTTTCCCTAACCAGGCTGGGACTAGCCACAAAGGAATAGGGAATCCCATCCAAACCTGAAAAAGCTACCCACACCAATTTCAATATGAGCTCTAACATTGTCTAATGGGCCTGTGACCAGCAAACTTGTGTAACATTAGCCGAGGTCTGTATTTTTTAGCATTTGAACTTTTCTGATTTTTTGGCGTCAGTGGTTTTAAAAACAATTATTTCTCAATAGTGCTATCAACAAAACATTGAATGTGAATTTATTGAGGTTCGTGAAAGTTAAAGGCCGACTCAAAAATTTCCTGAGGAGGGCACCTTCAATTATATTTTGAAATCTCTGAGTCGGCCTTTAATAAAATGCACAATTCAGCAATATACAGAAACTCTGAAGTGCTCACCTGAATGCATATGATGGAACTGAGTCTCTGCTTAGCCAGTTCCCTCATGTGATAATTACGATATGTGCGCTGTAACCTGATGGCACAGAGATGATGGAAGGCTGCTGCTGCAAACCTGTGAACCTGAGCTAGACGGGTCTGTCTCAGAGCCTGTTGGGGAAGACAAGGGTTATGAAAGGAAAGGGTTAGTGTACATTGAAGGTTTGTATGTTGAGGGTTGTTAACAATTCATACACTTCTCGTGCTAGCGTCTTTTGTTGTTATCTATTGTTTTCCCGTGCGTTATCTACTACGAATCGGGTTCGAGAAGGCTACCGGGGTGTTATTTAATTAATAACAGCTCTAGAGCTTGTTATTTTTAATAACATGCACACTCGGAAGTCGGGGTCACAACTAAACACGCGGGCCACGGTAATGGTTCTAGAAATACTTTTTTTTTTTTTTTTTTTTGGGCACCTTCAATTATATTTTGAAATCTCTGAGTCGGCCTTTAATAAAATGCACAATTCAGCAATATACAGAAACTCTGAAGTGCTCACCTGAATGCATATGATGGAACTGAGTCTCTGCTTAGCCAGTTCCCTCATGTGATAATTACGATATGTGCGCTGTAACCTGATGGCACAGAGATGATGGAAGGCTGCTGCTGCAAACCTGTGAACCTGAGCTAGACGGGTCTGTCTCAGAGCCTGTTGGGGAAGACAAGGGTTATGAAAGGAAAGGGTTAGTGTACATTGAAGGTTTGTATGTTGAGGGTTGTTAACAATTCATAGACTTCTCGTGCTAGCGTCTTTTGTTGTTATCTATTGTTTTCCCGTGCGTTATCTACTACGAATCGGGTTCGAGAAGGCTACCGGGGTGTTATTTAATTAATAACAGCTCTAGAGCTTGTTATTTTTAATAACATGCACACTCGGAAGTCGGGGTCACAACTAAACACGCGGGCCACGGTAATGGTTCTAGAAATACTTTTTTTTTTTTTTTTTTTTGGGCACCTTCAATTATATTTTGAAATCTCTGAGTCGGCCTTTAATAAAATGCACAATTCAGCAATATACAGAAACTCTGAAGTGCTCACCTGAATGCATATGATGGAACTGAGTCTCTGCTTAGCCAGTTCCCTCATGTGATAATTACGATATGTGCGCTGTAACCTGATGGCACAGAGATGATGGAAGGCTGCTGCTGCAAACCTGTGAACCTGAGCTAGACGGGTCTGTCTCAGAGCCTGTTGGGGAAGACAAGGGTTATGAAAGGAAAGGGTTAGTGTACATTGAAGGTTTGTATGTTGAGGGTTGTTAACAATTCATAGACATTTTCTCACAAGCACAATCAATAAAATCTGATTACCCAATGGATATCATCCACAGCGAGAAATGTTCAACACTGACTGTTCTCTTGTGAAACTGGCTTACCAGAATCACAGTAATTTACCATTTTTACTTCAATTTCAATATATTTTATATCATAATTGTAAATGGTTAACATCAGAGTTATCAGTACAGATGTATTGATGACGTTTTTTAGACAGGTGTATTAAAAATAAAATATCATGAGACATGCATTTTGAGTAACATCACAAATCTAGGAAATTGCCGTTATTACTAATACCCTGTCCTCAGCCTCACCTCGACCCCACAACTAACACCATCGAAACTGATATTTTGGTATCACTAGAAAGCTTGTATTTTCTCATTTAACCTGCAAAATGTTTTGACTAAACTCTTTCCCATTTAGATGCTACAATTTACAAGTATAAATATGGGTTGTTTAAAGTTACTGGAAAATATTAGTAATCTATAGGCTATTGTAATTAACCAAATTCCTGCTCAGGTTCAAATGCTATATCAAAAAAAAAATTGTGGAATTTAGGTATGTTGGTGATGGTCTTTCCTATGAAACAAAGAATATATTATAATCGGTTAGGGCACCTTTAACATATTGCCTCTTTTGGAAGATTATACTAGTACTTTTTATTTTAAAAATCTTACCTCAACTGCCTTCCTAGCAATGTATCCCCTGAATGACTTTTGGATACAGATTGCAGCATTCCACTGACGTTGCATCTCAGCAAACTTCTCCCTGGCTTGATGTCCCCTAACAAGAGCCTGCAGGAGGACTACACTCTTCTTTAATGACTGGTATCGTCGCTTCTGCACCAAACCTCTATACACTGCCTGGATGGTAACAGCAGCTCGTATCTGGCTCACAAGCTCCCTTGCTTGATGGCCTCGGAACAGAGCTTGGATCATAATGATGGCATGTCTGGTGTTTTTGTAGTCGAGTTGTTGCTTGCGTGCTTCAAGTGTAGCCTTGTATCTTGTTTGGATGACAACAGCAGCATGCTTCATTCTCTTGTACTCAAGGTTGGCTGCTTTCCCTCTTGCATAAGCTTGCAATACAGTTGCTGCTCTCCTAAGTCTTAAGTACTGCTCACGTTGCACATGCATACGGTAGTATGCCTGGATCTTCACAATAGATTCTTTAGTGTTTTCAAAGTTGGATCTAGTTTGCCTTGTTATCAGTATACTTCTGTAGTATTTTTGAATAACAACAGCTGCTTTCCTCTTTCTGTTGTACTGCCTCTGTTCCTTGTATGCCCTGAATGCTGCCTGGATTCTTGTGGCTGCTGATTTCTTCTTCAAGTAGGATTTCCGTTTGGCAAACATTCGGAAGGTACTCTGTATTTTAATAATGGAATTCTTTGTATCCATATATTGGGATTGCACCTGTCGCATCTTCAGCAAACCTCTGTAGTACTTTTGAATGACAACTGCAGATGACTTCTTTCTTTGGTACGATTTTTGTGCTGAATGTGCACGGTACTTGGCTTGAATCACAACAGCTGCTTGCTTCTGCCTAAAGTATGCTTGTCTCGCTAGGTGCATTCTGTATGTCGCTTGAATTGTTCTAGCTGACCTTTCTCTATGAGCACAACTTCTGGCCTGTCTGCCCCTGAACAGTGCTTGGATGACAATGGCAGCTCTTCTAATTTGAGCATAATTTCTTTGCTGTGCTCTGCAAAGGAGTACAGCTCTCCAGCGAGTCTGCAGCACTAATGCAGCACTTCTCAAATTTTGGTACTTTTTACGTGCTTGATATCCTCTGAAGTTGGTTTGTATGCAGGTTGCAGTATGATGCATTTTTTGCAAATGATGTCGAGCTAAGAACCCTCTCACCCAAGCCTGAATGGTAATGCAAGCACCTCTTGTAATTTGGTACTGAACCATTTGACTTCTGGCTAGCATTGTAGCTCTCCAACACACCTGTAGAGTCATAGCACTTTGTCTCAATTTCTGATAAGCTGTGAAGTCACAATAAGCACGGAAGTTACTTTGTATGCATGTTGCTGCAGCATTCATCCTCTTAATTTGTTGACGAGTAAGGTGTCCTCTAACCCAGGCCTGGATGGTGATTGTAGCCCCTCTTGTCACTTGGTATCCCCTTCTTTGCTTCTTGGCAATTAGTGTGGCTCTCAAGTAAGCCTGCAAGATCTTCGCTGCTTGTTTCTTCATCTGGTATTCCTTACAAGCCCGATGAGCTCTGTAGCTGGCTTGAATACAAGTAGCTGCGGAGTGCATCTTTTGTACCTGCCGGCGAAGTTGGAAACCTCTCACGTAAGCTTGAATTGTGATACAGGATGTTCTTATTAGCTGATACTCTCTTGTTTGCTTCTTTGCTAGCAATGTTGCTCTCCAATATTTCTGCAATATCAGAGTTGCTTTCCTCACCTGCTGATAAGATTGATAAGCATGATGTGCTCTATAGTTGGCCTGTATGCAAACTGCTGCAGCGTTTTGCTTCTTTATCTGTTGGCGAATTAAGAACCCTCGCACTAACGATTGGATGGTTATTACTGCCCCTCTAGTATTTTGGTATTTCTTGGCTTGTTGTTTTGTCTTCAATGCAGATCGCCAGTAGGACTGCAGTACCAAAGCCGATTTAATCACCTTCTGGTAGTGCATATACTCTCTATGTGCCCTGTAATTGCTTTGAATGCAAGTGGCTGCATGATGCATCTTCCTAATATGTTGGCGGACAAGGAATCCTCTCACCCACGCCTGTATAGTTATCACTGCACCTCTAGAAATCTGGTACTGCCAGGTTTGTTGCTTAGCAGCCAAAGTTGCTCTCCAGTACATCTGTATTGTCTGGACTGCTTGTTTCTTTTTCTGGTAACGTTTTTGTTCCATGTATGCTCTAAAATTGCTTTGAACACGAATGGCAGCACTTTTCATCGTCTTCACTTGTTGGCGAATCAAGAAACCACGCACACATGCTTGAATTGTAATAATAGCTCCTCTGGTTATCTGATAGTTGCTAGTTTGTTGTCTTGCAACTAGAGTAGCCCTCCAGTAATTCTGCAACACCTTAGCCGATTGCCTCAGATTTTGGTAATGCTTGTGATCAAGATGCATTCTATAGTTCTTCTGTATGCATATGGCTGCCAAATTCATCTTCCTCAACTTCTGTCTTGCCAAGAATCCACGGACACAGGATTGGATGGTAACACATGCTCCTCTTGCAACATGATACTTCCTAGCCTGCTGCTTCATCTCTAAAGTTGCCCTCCAGTGAATCTGAAGACAGGACACTGCCTGCTTCATTCTTTGGTAGTGGGAAGAGTCTCTATGCATTCTGAAGTTGGCTTGAATGCATGTTGCAGCAAGGTGCATCTTCTGCACTTGACGTCGCAGAAGGAAACCTCTCGCAGCTGCTTGCAGAATTATACATGCTCTTCTGGTGTTTTGGTACTCTTGTTTGGCATGTCTGGATTGTAGGGTAGCTCTCCAATGAATTTGTAGGATCTTGACAGCCTGCTCAACTTGATACAGGCATTTCCTTGCTTGATAGCCTCGGAACATAGCCTGGATTGTGATGACGGCACCCCTGGTGTATTGATAATTGAGTTGTTCCTGACGTGCTTTAAGTGTAGCTCTATATCTGGTCTGGATGACTATGGCGACTTGCTTCATTTTCTTGTACTGCATGTAAGCTGCTCTTCCTCTTGCATAAGCTTGGATTACAGTTGCTGCTCGCTTTAGGATTAGATACTGCTTATGTTGCACATGCATACGATAATGTGACTGGATCTTCACAATAGATGCTCTGGTCCTTACAAAGTTGGATCTGATTTGTCTTGTCATCAATACTGCTCGGTAATATTTCTGAATAGCAATGGCTGCTTGCTTCTGCTTCTTATATTCTGTAGATGCCTTGTATGCCCTGTACTTAGCTTGGATTCTTACGGCGGCCAGTTTCTTCTCCATATAGGCTCTCCGAGTGAAAAACATTCTAATTGTACTTTGTATCTTAACGATGCAGTCTCTATCATGTGCAAATTGGGACTGAATCCGTCTGGTTAGCAGTAACCCTCTGTAGAACTTCTGGATAATAATTGCAGAAGACTTCATTTTTTTGTACAGCTGCTGGTCTTTATGCGACCTGTACTGAGCTTGAATCAAAATGGCTGCTTGCCTCTGTTTGAAATATGCTTGCCTTGCAACATGCATTCTAAACATGGCCTGAATTGCTCTGGCAGCTCTTTCTCTATGAGCACAATCTCTGGCTTGCCTGCCACGAAACACTGCTTGAATGACAACAGCAGCCCTCTTCAATTTGTTGTAATCTCTGCACTGCTCTTGACCTAGTAGTGTGGCTTTCCAATAAATTTGTAATACTGATGCAGCTTTCTTCAAATTCTGGTACTTGGTGCATGCTTGATATCCTCTGAAACTGCTCTGTATACAAGTTGCTGCCGAGTGCATTTTCTGCAGGTGATGACGAGCTTGGAATCCTCTCACCCAAGCTTGTATAGTTATACAAGCACCTCTCATAATTTGGTAATGTATCATCTCCTTCCTTGCAAGAAGTGTAGCTCTCCAATACACCTGTATGGTCTTGGCTCCTTCACTCATCTTCTGGTAAGCTGCAAAGTCGCGATAAGCACGGAAGCTGCTCTGGATGCATGTGGCTGCAGCATTCATCTTCTTGATTTGTTGTCGAGTAAGGTATCCTCTAACCCAGGCCTGGATGGTGATTGCAGCTCCTCTAGTTCTCTGGTATTCCTGTCTTTGATGATTGGCAATGAGCGCGGCTCTCCAGTATGTCTGTAAGATTTCCACTGCTTGTTTCACCATCTGGTATTTCTTGTAAGCATGATGAGCTCTATAGTTGGTTTGAATACATGTTGCAGCCGAATGCATCCTTTGAACTTGCTGGCGGATGAGGAAACCTCTTACGCAAGCTTGAATCAAGATGCATGAACTCCTTGTTACTTGAAACACAGCTGCCTGTTTCTTTGCCAAAAGCGTGGCCTTCCAGTATTTCTGCAGTGTCATTGTAGCTTTCCTTTTCTGTTGATAGGATCTTCGAGTACGGTGTGCACGGTAATTGGCCTGTATGCAGACTACAGCAGCATTTTGTTTCTTCAGTCTCTGCCGAATTAAGAACCCTCAAAAAAAAAAAAAAAAAAAACTGTTTTCCCTGCAATGCAGACCTCCAGTACATTTGAAGGACAGCTGCGGATTTTTTCATATTTTGGTAGTGTGTGAAATCTCTGTGTGTTCTATAACTGGTTTGAATACAAGTGGCTGCATTGTGCATTTTCTTTAGCTGCTGGCGAACTTGGAACCCACGAACACATGATTGTATTGTTATCACTGCACCTCTGGTTATCTGGTATTCCTTAGCTTGTTTTCTTGCTTGCAGAGTAGATCTCCAGTATGTTTGAATGACTATTGCTGATTTCTTCATTATCTGATAGTGTGCATAATCTCTATGTGCCCTGTAATTGCTTTGAATGAGCGTAGCCGCATTATGCATTTTCCTTACATTTCGGCGAACTCTGAATCCTTGTGCCCATGCTTGTATTGTTATCACTGCACCTCTGGTTATCTGGTATTTCTTAGCTTGTTTTCTTGCTTGCAGTGTAGCTCTCCAGTATGTTTGAATGACTATTGCTGACTTCTTCATCATCTGATATTGTGCATGCTCTCTATGAGCTCTGTAATTGCTTTGAATGAGTGTAGCTGCATTATGCATTTTCCTTACATTTTGGCGAACATGGAATCCTCTTGCCCATGCTTGCATTGTTATCACTGCACCTCTGATTATTTGGTATTTCTTAGCTTGTTTTCTTGCTTGCAGAGTAGATCTCCAGTATGTTTGAATGATCAATGCTGATTTCTTCATTATCTGATAGTGTGCACAATCTCTATGTGCTCTGTAATTGCTTTGAATGAGCGTAGCCGCATGATGCATTTTCCTTACATTTTGGCGAACTTGAGATCCTCGTGCCCATGCTTGCATTGTTATCACTGCAGCTCTGATTATTTGGTATTTCTTAGCTTGTTTTCTTGCTTGCAGAGTAGATCTCCAGTATGTTTGAATGATCAATGCTGATTTCTTCATTATCTGATAGTGTGCATAATCTCTATGTGCTCTGTAATTGCTTTGAATGAGCGTAGCCGCATGATGCATTTTCCTTACATTTTGGCGAACTTGAGATCCTCGTGCCCATGCTTGTATTGTTATCACTGCACCTCTGATAATTTGGTATTTCTTAGCTTGTTTTCTTGCTTGCAGAGTAGATCTCCAGTATGTTTGAATGACCATCGCTGATTTCTTCAACATCTGATAATGTGCATAACCTCTATGTGCTCTGTAATTTCTCTGAATGAGCATAGCTGCATTATGCATTTTTCTTAGATTTTGGCGAACTCTGAATCCTCGAGCCCATGCTTGTATTGTTATCACTGCACCTCTGGTTATCTGGTACTCCTGAATTTGTTTTCTTGTCTGCAATGAAGACCTCCAGAAAGTTTGAAGGACTACAGCAGATCTCTTCAACTTTTTATAGTGGGTGTAATGAAGATAAGCTCTGTAATTACTTTGTATGCAAATAGCCGCATGATTCATTTTTCTAACACGTTGACGGACTAAGAACCCACGCACATATGCTTGAATTGTTATGCATGCACCTCTACAAATCTGGAAAGATTTGACCCGTTGCCTCGAAAGCAATGTAGCTCTCCAAATGGTCTGGACCTTCTTGGCAGCCCATTTCATTTGTTGGAAATGCTTCTGCTTAATGTAAGCCCTGAAGTTGCTTTGAATACAAACTGCACTATGATTCATCTTCTTCATGTGTTGACGAACCAAATAGCCTTGCACTAATGCCTGTATTGTTATGGCTGCTCTCTTTTGGTTCTTGTACAACAGGTATGCTCGGATATGTCGCTGGAGGGTTGATGCAGCATTATGTATCTCCAGATATTCCTGTCTCACAAGGCACATTCTGAACCATGCCTGTATTGTAATGGCAGAATGCTTCTGGATGGAATACATTCTACGAGCTCGATAACCCCTCCATTGAGCTTGGAGAACCCTCGCTGCTCTCACTCTGCGCGCCTCCTTGCGAGCTGCCTGCCCTCTATAGAGGGACTGCATTGTAATTGCTGCAGTTCTCAAACTGAGGTAATGGGAATGTTCCAGTTGCATCAGCTTCCAAGCTCGGTATCGAGATTGAATTGTGAAGGCAGCCTGGCATTGTGTACGTTTGTGCTGTCTCACAAGGTATCCACGGATGGCTGACGGTGAGAGATTTTTGATGGCTTCAACTTCCTTGAAGCGTCTTTGTTCCAATAACCTCTTGACTTGACTCTGTGGACAGAATAATATTGTGAGAAAAAGGTTTATTAGCTAAAATCAATCCGAAAGAGACACCCAAAGCCTAAGTCATTTCAATTATTCATTAAAAATATTTAAAAGCTTGTCTTTCATTTTGGTGAACTATAAAAATTAGTAAGTCATTTGATATTGAATTTGGTTGACTTTAATCAATGATTCTGTGATGTAACTTACTTTGGAATACGACCCTAGTGTTCTTCCACTTTCTTCATTTCGCTCTAGTTCAAAAAGCTTCTCAACTCAAGACTTATCTGTCACCTCAAGTCCACTAGTATTTTTTTTAGGTTGCAAAACCAATCTTTAAAAGTGCACACCTGTTCATGAGTAAATAATGAGGCATCAAATCCAACACAAGCAGAGACATATCAGGACGTTGCCCCTTTACTCGAGACCAAACAGGGTATAGCAGCTCATATGAATACAGTTTTGCACCAGTGGCAGTGGAAGATCGATGCACAATTTAGGGGCTCAAATTTCAGTGCTAAGTACATGATCTGGTTTCAATTTAGGGGTACAAGCAGGGGTGTCTAGTCTTCTAGAGATTCCAGTCTTTTCCCATAACCCTACTTGATTTCCTTAAATTTAATTTTTTTTAATAACATCCTCTAAATTTCCCCAAAGGGTAAGGGAGCTGAAGCTTTTTGGGGAGACATATCCCCATCCTCCCCCCCCCAACTTCTTCCACATATGCATGTTCACCAAATTGTTCTGTTAAGTAACTGTCTTCTATATTACTCTATGGGTACAAATGAATCATGTTTCGACTGCTTACCACTTACAATCCTCGAACTGAAAAATAGTCACACTAATGGAGAAGGGGGGGAGGCGCAAGTCTAAAAACCACCTACCTGATTATATAGCGGCCCGCATGGCTTTTTCGCAACCTTTCCTCTCGTAGTCTCTGTACTCGTCTCCTAGCCAGCTTGCTGCAGCAGGGCCTGCATCTTGATGACTGTTGCTAAGATCCTGGCATGTCGACGCCTTAGTTAGAAAGTCTCTTATTGCACCTTGGATTTTGTGGCTGCTGCATTTGTATCTGATAACAGAAACCAAGACAAAGTGAAAAATTCTGTTATGGTTTTTGATCACCTCACATTGGGTTCAATACAATGTAGCTTCACTTAATGACGGAAGTCGTTTGGCATGGTCAAGAAAGTTGTTTAAACTTATGAACATTTCTTCTTCAAATGTAGAAGTAAATATATTTACAAGCCATTTTCTTTTACATTTCTATTTTACTTTGGAGGTCAAGAAAGATTTTTATGGATGGTCACTCGGTTACAGGAAAATGATAATAGAGTAATTTTAGAGCTGCAATCACACTATTTCACTGATATTTTGTGCCCTTTGTGCAACAGCTCATTTGCTATCCTCTTAACACCAAAATTATATGCCTTATTTTGCAACCCACAGCTCGAACTAATAGTATTGTAACTCTACCTGTCCTCTCCTTCTGTATGCCGCTTCGCTTCAGACATGGCTCCTCCATCTCAGCTGGATTTTACTTGCTGCTCGGTTTTCTTTACGCAGGTCCAGGAGACGTGCACACAAGTACGACACGTAGACAATCAAAACCTGGTCGGGGTGAGCAAAATTTATTGTAACATACTTGTGCAAATCAGAGGGTTTTTGAATCAATCCCACAATGCATTGCAATGTGCCGATACTGTACTGTACAAACTTATGTCAGTACGTGGAGATAAAAAGTTCCAAAGTTTAAGAACTACCGGACATTTGTCATAATCATGCAAAAATTGATTTCAAAACACCTTATGTTTGTATAAATCACTAACTGAAGCCTGATTCCTTTCCAATGTTGACTGAAACATATTGCATTTTCTTCTGAGAAGTGAATGGGGCCCCCCCCCCAAAATATAACCATTTTAAGCACCCTAAAAAAGAGAAGACTCGACCAGTGACCCCAGTCCCACCCTGTCCGACCATCCACTCTTCCCCAATTCGTGTTGCCCATAGCCCACACGGACGCACACCTCCCATATCATGCTGTGGGGCGGCCTGGTGTAAGCGGGAATTCAACATTGGAAAGGAAATCAGGCTTCAGTTAGATGATTTAATAAAACATAATGTGTTTTTGAATAAATCATTACACTGTACCTGATTTTCCTTTACACAATGTTGACTGAAACATACTGCATTACACCGTTTAATGAATCTTTTCAATCAACACCAGACCCTAGGGCACACTCAGTCGGAGGGTGGAGCATGATATCTCGAGAGAGGCGATAGGATTTGCAGTCAAAGGCTGAGTCAAAAACGCCAGAGCACAAACACACATGGAATCTAGATTCCAAAAGTCAGGAAGCCCATAACTCAACTAGACAGTGGAGTACACCAAGGTTAGTACAGGCCCTCAGACTTATCATGTGTTTTAAATGACCTAGCCCAAGCTTTTTGTTGTAGAAGAACGCCAGAGCCAGAGAATCCGCAGAGAAAACCAGCCTAAGGAATAACAGGCGAAGAAGACTCTGAAGGAGACTGGGATGCGACGTAGGCCCTAGAAAAATGTCCAGAAGCACTCCGCGGCAAAGGCAGATCCAAAAAACCAAGGAGCGGCCCCCTAGAGAGGTGGACCGACCAAAGCACCACAGATGAACCCAAGACGGGGGGGATAAACTGAATGAAGCAAAAAGGCCCCGGCCCCGAGAAGGGCTGAGAGAACAAGTCCAACCCTGACCCGGAAGAAGTAGCGACAAGGATAATGAATTCTCCCGATCTAATTCAGCCGATAAGGGACCCGAAAGAGTGATAAAGTCGAGGACTAGAGCGACGCCGTACCCAAATAATTGGGGCTTCGCCAAGAGACTCGCCGACAAAACTCAGATCCCAAGAGGTAACTAGCTTTCGGGTCAAGAACGGACGCCTTACAGAGTCAATGGAAACTAGCCAACGTTACCGAAGGCCGAACCAAACAACCTAAACTGTGATAGGCTGAGCTAGCCGACCGAAGATCCAGACAACAGACGCTCGGAGACAGCTAACAAAGCCTCAAATAAGCGAAAAGTCCCACCTTTGGCTCTCACAGCCAGGAGAGGGAGGTACGATTCAGGCCTAGGCCTCGACTCGGAGGTAGACAGAACGCCGAGGAAAGAACGAGGCATACCTCCGCAATACCGGGGGGGAGCCGCGGCACCATCACACGTGCAACCGAAGAGCAGTCAAATGTAGATTAATAATAAATTAGCACTCCCCCAGATCGTGCCAGGCGTCAAACCTGGCCCAAAAAGTATACAAAGTGAAACACTCGAGAAGTCTACCAGAGGGTGAGAACCCAGAGGTTAGCTCTGCGAAACACGAGTCGATCCCGAGAGGCGACCCGAGGCTCGAGAGCACACTAACGCTCAGGGAAGCCCGACATAGCAAAACCATGGCGACTGTCAATAGATTGTGACAAAGTCTAGAGGAACAGACCGAACCTAACATGCGAACTTCTTGACCGAACAACGATCGTTATCGAAGAGGCAAACAAGAAGCCACGTAAGCCGAGCACCGGCTACTGGCATAAGGATTCCCCCAAGAAAGGAGCCCCTGACAGCACAGCGACTTCGACACAATATCTCCCGAGGAGAGGAAAGTGAAGAGATCCACCGGAGAGGTGCTACACCCGAACTGTGAGATACCGCAAAAGGATCACCAACGCCTCCAGAAAAGGAGTACCCAACTTCGTCAACCAAACTCGATACGTAGACTGGAAAATGACTCACAACGGGGATTACGCCCAATACATTCCCACCCCGGAGCGAGAGCTCCCAACCGACCGAAGTCAGAAGTGCGCAGGCCACCATGTCAAGATCTCCCCGGTCCGTAAAGTGACAGGAGCCAGAGCAACCGAACGTGCCCCCTGGACCCCCAGGGTACTAAGGGAGAAGCACAAGATCCAGTCGCAAGTCACGGCGGGAAGACAAGAACAAGCCGACTGCCAGGAACAACTGTGAACGCCGCCATGGAAGGCGAGTTCGGAGAACCCACAAACAAGGATCCCCCGTCGCGGGAATCCCTCTAGGCAGCACAGTTGAGACGGAAGGGCGTGGAAAAGAAAACACCCGCAAGTGAAGAGAATCGAACAACAGAAGCCTGAAAACCCGCTGGAGAGGAGTGGGAAACCCCCAAATACAGACCCGACTAATCGGGAGCAACACCCCGGCCTGAAGCCCTGGAACCGCGCTAGGCCCGACGATCCCCAACGCTAGGCCCGGACGCAGCCCCCAACTCGAGCCCGGACGATCCTCCAACTCTAGTTCCTTTAACAAGGCCCGACGCTAAGCCCGTACGACGCGCCCCAAAGAGGGGCATCGTCCAGCCGGACCCAAAAACCCGTGTCCAAGTCCCCCCGATGGAGACAGCGGACCAGGGGAGGCAGCTGGGAGCCAAAGGACTGTGCGAGAACTGTCAAAGCCATTCCCCTAACTCCCGAACAAACAGGAGAGAGTGGATCCACGGTCAAGACACCCGACCCAACATAGGCGGATTCCAGGCGAAGTCGAAAGACCTCAAGGGCTAGGAGTAAAGGCCTGGAGGCCCAGAGGGGCCGAGGGCATCCACCTGGGTGGGAGCCAATCCCCAATGAGGGAACCCGCATCATCAGCGTCAGACTGAATGACCAAAGCCCGAGTACCGGCAAGAGCAGGCTAGGCCCCGGAGGGCACAGCCGGCCTGTTAGGCCGATGTCTCGCACGGCCCCTCACAAAAGTGAGGACGGAGGGGCAATGGAGAACAGCCAAGGCGCAATGATCAGGCTCCCCATCAGTGTAAGGCCAAGGAGAAGGGCACAGATCCCCTAACCCCAGGCCTTAGCTTGCCCAGTGAAGCCCCTGAAGGGGCCACGCTAGACCACCATAGGCATAGGCCTCAGTAACCCCGAAGGGGGCCAAGGTAAACACAGCAAGCATTGGGATCAGCCCTAGCCAGGCCAGACAAGGGCCCAGCCAAGCTGCGTGGGAAGAACCGGGGCCAGCTACCCTAATGGAGATGAAGGGTCTAAGTCGAGAAGTCCAAAGCTAGGCGATGAAAGCCCCAAGGCCTAGGCCAAGCGACGTCACAAGACCGCCAAGGCTATAGGCCACGACCTCCCAAGAAGTCAGGGGCTAAAGAACCCAAAGATCAGCATCAAGCCAAGGCTTGAAACCTGGTCTAAACCCCAAGGGGGAACAGAGAATAACGCCAGAAGAACGCGGCAACTGTCACTAGGACCTACTCGGAACGGCGCTAGGCCCCGATGATCCCCAGGAGGGGAGTAGCGAAGCTGCATCATAGGCAGAGTCCAAGCTCCCCAATGGAGACAGCGAACCAGCTAGGTAAGCAGTAAGCCTACAGCCAGAGCCTATTGCCAGGACAGCCAGAGGCCTAAATGGCCAGCGCCTAACTGGCAGAGACCATAGGCCTCAAGTCCCCGATGATGCAGCACGGAACGGACCCGACTAGCCACGAGGAGCTAGGCTATAAAACCGGGGCAGCACAGTCATCCTCCAACGGAGGCACTACGGAATCGCCGGGCGGGAGGCCGGAGGCTAAGGCTTAAGGATCTGGATCTCGACACAAGCTGCAACCATAGCAACGGCAGGATTCGCCCCATGCCCAGGCGCGAGGCGGGCTAAGCCCGCCACAGGCAGGGCATGAGCACCCCGTGTTAAAGGGACCCTCCTGTCAGAAGCTAGAGCAACGTCAGAGAAAGTACTAAGTAACCCGCGGGACACACAAGGCTTGAGAGGGCTTCCCACGCAGGGCCAGGCGTATGCCAGCCAGGGTGAAGCACTCAGCTAGGCCGCCCTGTAGGGGAGCCCCGCCAGAGATCAGACTTGGGGCCACCCAAGAGACCACCGAGACCTAACAGCAGTCCACCTGAGGGGATGCCCGAGAGCCAAGGCGGCCGACGTCCCCGCAAGGAGACAGGTCCTGCGCCGAGAGGGAAAGTCAACACCAGGGAAGGTGGACAATACCACGCCCGATCAACAGCTTTCCGTAAGAGGAACCAGATTGTCTGTGGATAAGCCGCGGCAATCAACGCCAACAGACGGCGATAAACTGCCCCCGGACATCAAACTCCGATGTACGGCGGATAAACGTGCCCCCCTGCCGCGCGCCCCTACGGGAGGAAACGCATCATAGAGTATTGGAAATGTATCCAATCCACCAATCCCACCACCTCCGAGAAGGTGAACCGCTATAAAAAGGGAGGAGACTCCGCGCACCGAGGCGGGGATGGCAGCCCCCAAAGTTCCCCGAGCCACAGCTATACAACCCGCGAAGATAGAGCTTATAGCGACATAGGCTAAGCACTGGGCAACGCGGCGCGCCCGCTGTAAGGGCATGCGCAGCCTTCACTAGCCCTCCGTGGAGGCAAGCCCCGAATGGCTACCCCACGGCAATGGAACCTAAACGTGGCTGCCGAAACGGAACACCCACGGGGGTACCGTAACAGCTTGAACCGTGCGGTAACCAGCGCTGGACGAACCGCACCATTAACCGGCACCCGGAACCCCGCGTGAGCGGGGGGCAACCTGGCGAAGCGCCGCGCGCCTCTCCTAGCCCCTGAATGCCTGGTAGAGCTGTCCGCGCGAGCCAGATTAACCCCGCATGCTGCCATGGCGGTTTTGCCAAACGGGCTGGACCGTAGCGGTAACTAGCGCTGGACGAACCGCACCAGTAAACGCCCACGGACCCCGCGTGAGCGGGGGCAACCTAGCGAAGCGCTGCGCGCCCCACCTAGCCCGTGAAGGCCTGTGAAGCATGCAGCACAAACCAGATTAACCCCGCGGGACTAGCAGGCTAGCCATGCTGCGGCGTGCCGTAAACGGCTGAACCGTAGCGGGACTAAGCGCTGGACGACCGCACCATTAACCGCACACGGTACAAACCCCCACCACCCAGCCACCCCCGCTTGAGCATTGGCAACCTAGCGAAGCGCCGCGGGCCTCTCACCTATTCCCCTTGAATGGCTGGTGAAGCTGCAGCACGAGCCAGAATGACACCGCGTGGCTAGCAGGCTAGCCATGCGGGGAGCAGTGAGCATAAACGACACCCTCGGCGCCCCAAGCTTGGCGGTCCGATGAACCCACTCGGGAAGGGCAGATGCAGACTCACGCTAGCCTGCACGTAAACACGAGCATCGGCGATCCACGCGTCCCCCCCGGCAGCGTGCTAGTCCGGCAAGCCCCCGCGGGAGGCTGGCCGACTAGCATGCTCTGTTAACCGTAATTGTCCGCAGCCACCAAAATCCCCGAAGGAAAAAGGCAGAGCCGACCGCGCTAGCCTGCCCTGGAGAAAAAGCCCCTAGGGCTAGACCAAGGTGCGAGCCAGCGTCCGGTGCGCAGGTATTACGGTTGTGCGGAACTCCTCCGCGAGAGAGAAACGGCCCTACTAACACGCCATGAGTAGCCGAATCTACAACATCTTTAGGTGCTCGCAAAGCAGCGTGGCGCCTTGAAAAGACCTCGGACCGGACCCGAACACCACCACCCCTTTCCCCTAGCGAACATAGACCGGGAAACCAGTGTTCACTGGCGAACCATTGACAACTGAAAGGCCACCGCAAAAGAACGAGCACCAAACGGAGCGACAGCGGAATCAAGACCCTAATGAACGCACGGAGAAAGAGGGTCGCGGGGCGGCGTGGGGTGAATCCAGAGGTCCGCGCGTGTCGGAACGAAAGCGAACAAAGAAAAACGAAGGCGTGCCTCGTTAAAACCCGGCCCGCCAACGCGGAGACAAGATACCGTCGCGGTTACAAAGTCACACACGGTAGAGAATTTTCCAAATGCAGGTTTCCACATATTTTATTAGAATACCACAAGCATAAGAATTAAAATAATAGACACACTCACCCATAGAACTGTTTTATTGACAGTATGATAACTACAAGAAACAGAAACAGGTGCTTCCAAGAATCAAGGCACCAAAGCCGCACACGTGTGGCAATGGTGCCGTTTGTTTACCTCTTTTTAATTTAACCTCTTTTAACTCTTTTTCATTATTTTACCGCTACACAGATCACAATGGAACCGCAAGCCGCGGCAAAAAAGGATACACACATAAAAGCTCTCCGACGGGTTTAAAAGTCGACGTTCATTCCGTCCAAATAGTGCGTTATAAATCCATTATATAATCCAGTAAATATCCAGATATATTTGGGTATAGTAGTAAGAGTATTCCGTTTGAGACGACAACATTCCCAGTATCAAATTCTCAGATAATTTGGCTGCTAAACAGAGCTCGAAGTCCACGCGTTCCGTTTTTTACGGTGCGGCCACAACGGACTTGATGAAGAGTGATGTCGACAGTGTGTGACCGGGGGTCCACTGGTCGAGTCCCATTCTCTTTTTTATCGGGATGGCTAAAATGGTATTTTTGGGCATTTCACTTCTCAATGAAAATGCATATGTTTTCAGAGTCCCATTGGTGTAAAGGAATCAGTCATGTCATGATTTCCCTAAGTCTAATGCTTTGTGGGTTAAAATTCGCATAGACGTCAGGATTTTTATGTGTTGAGAATACGATTTTTGTGGGTCACATGACCCTGTTGAGGTGAAAGTTCCCAAACCTGGTCATTGTGGGATTGACTCAATATCCCTCTGTGACAAATATTAGATTTGCATAAGATTGCATTGAGAGTTCAAGCAATATTTCTACGAATTCAAGTGAACTTCACCAGTCACCAACTACCATTTTTGGTCTCTGGATCTGGATCAACTTATTCTCCATACAGCGGGTTCCTGCACCCTTTCTTTTTCCCGCATCACACACACTGTCTTGTATTGACAAGTGTCACGACAAATACAGTTTATCAGTTATGTAATGTCAAAATTTTGGTTGACTACCAAAGTGTCATCACCTCATTTCCTCTTTGAGACAAATTTAAGTGAGGGCCTTATAAATGTTAAGATTAGAAGCTAGAGTAGGGTTGGGTTACGGTCAAGGTCTTTAAATGTACTGGGGTCAGACATGTACCAGCAGTCCTTGTGTTAGTACAATAGCCACTCTAACCATCCAAGGTTTAAAAAAGCAGAATTAGCAAGCCTCAGAAGTAAAATAGCAAACCAGGATAGCAAACAGTGATGCCTATTATAATGAACGATATTATGTTCATGAAAGTAGGCACTTACAATCTGTGTGTTTTGTTTATAATAAACATTCATCCAAAGCTTTGGCAATAATGCTAAAGCAATAAACACCATCAAACCTAATACATAGTTTCTTTGCTTTTTTTGCCATCCCCGACCACTGTTAACTCATATGTTAGTTAGAGCATCATTCTGGTAATACAAGGTTTGGTAGTTTGAATCCCTTGAGGTGTACATGAATTATTACAACATTTCTGTAAGCAAGCCTCTGGGGAAAGAGGACAACTTTGTTCTAGTACACCTAGAGAACTTAACTGCCTGCCAGGAATTGTTTCGTAGGTGGGCACGCATGTGTCGCAATATCTGTATAAAAGGGGTAGAGTCTATGGATAGCCTAAATGTCACAAAATAATCAATGGGGAAACCGATCCTACTCAACGAGCCAATCAGCATTCGCTTCTGTGTTGAGGCATGTCCTCATCACCACAGTAAATAACTCTGACAATTCGGCAGAGAGTATGAAAATAGCATTATTTTCATATCTTCCTGTAAATTTTAGAAGCTATGAACAAACATAGCAGGCAGTGAATAGCACATGTATGGGTTGAAAACCCACCTTCTCATCGGGTATGGTGTTGGAACATCTCTGTGGATTGATCATCATTGTATGCCCCCATCTCCTTCACCTTCTCATACAGCATCCTTGTGTTGTGGCGTTCATTGGCCAGTAGGCGGGTCCATATTCTCCTGGCTTGCCTGTACCTGAAAAAAGCAGAACAACAATGCAGTAAAGTCAACCTAATGATCAACAGAAAAAAACTAGTAGAGTTTATGCAAAAATAAGAGTTTTTGTAAAATGAGGACAAATCAGGCCAGAATGGTAGTAAAATGGAATTGGATAAGTAGTTTGGGCTAAAATAGAGGCCACTGAAAAGAATTAGTTTGCTGACTTTTTCATTCCAAGGCATCTCATTTTTCAAATAAATCTCATTTCATCACTTTTGTCACCAATGTCTGGGTTAGAGGTGGCTTTAAATTTACATTGTTTTTTCTGATCCCTGCCCACTCTTGCAGTTTTCTCTGGGTATTCTGATATCCTCCTGAGGATTTTTTGTTTATCGCCAATTATAGTGCCTTATCAGCGACCCTACCCAAACAGCACATGATAATCCACTGGGTTGATAAGTCACATGTTATAAAAATCTTTTTAGTTTTTGTAAATTTTAATTTACTGAGAAAGAATTTAGATGGTGTTTTTACATCCGCCTAAAAAACAACAACAAACACAAATGTTGTAAAACCCGGCTCGCCAACGCGGAGACAAAGAACCGTCGCCGGTATAACAAAGTCAATCACACGTTAAAGAATTTTCCAAAGTCCAGTTTCACATATTCTTAGAATACAACAAGCATAAGATTAAAATAATAGAACACACTCACCCAATAGAACTTTTTATTGTGATAGTATAATAACACAAGAAACAGCACCAGGCAACAAAGAAGCAAGGCATCCAAAGCCCGCAACACGTGTGGAACTGGGGCTTTGTTTACCTCTTTTACAGCTGTTAAACACAGATCACATGACAGCACCGGCGGCAAAAAAGAATACACAATAAACGCTATCCGAAGGGTGTAAAAGTCGCGTTCAATTCCGTCCTAAAGAGAGCGTTATAAATCCCGTATATAATTCAGTAATATATCAAGATAGTATTGGTATAGTAGTGGGAGTATTCCGTTTGAGACGACAAAACGTCCAGTATCAAATATCTCAGATAATTTGGCTGCTAAACACAGAGCGCGATGTACACGCGTCGTTGTATGGCGGACAAAACGGAATTGAGGAAGAGGTGATTGGTCGACAGGGTGTGACCTGGGTCACTGGTCGAGTCCATTTCTTTTTAGGGGTGCAAAAATGGTATTTTGGGGCATTTCACTTCTCAGAAGGGAAAAATGCATATGTTTCAGTCAAACATTGGTTTGTAAAGGAAATCAGTTCAGGTTAATGATTTCCTAAGTACTAAGTTTTGTGGAGTGAAAAATGAGCATAGAGTCAGGATTTTATGGTTAAAGAATAGGATTTTTGTGGGATCACAGGACCCTGTTGAGGTGAAAATTCCCAACAGGTGCATTGTGGGATTGGACTCAATACACACTATGTGACAGATATTAGATTTTTTTTTCTGCATAAGATTGCATTGAGATTCAAGCAAGTGTTTCTAAAGTCAAGTGAACTCACCAGTCAACAACTACATGTTGTCTCTGGATTGGATCAATTCTCTCCAGTACAGCGTTTCCTGCATCAATCAACTTTCTTCCCTCATCAACAAAACTGTTCTTTGTGTGACAAGTAGGTCACCTACAAAGAAAGTTATCGTTATATTTGTAAGTCAATTGGTTTTGACTACAAAGTGTCACTATTTCCTCTTTGGACAAATAAGTTGAGGGGCTTCCTAAAGGTTAAGATTAGAAGCTAGAGGGTAAGGGTTGGGTGGTGGTACGGTTAAGGGCTTTTTAAATGTACGGGTCAGAAATGTACAAGCAGTCCTGGTGTTAGTACAATACCACTCTAACCATCCAGAGGTTAGAAAAAGCAGAATAGCAAGCCTCAGATAGTAAAATAGCAAACCTAGGATAGCAAACAGTGATGCCTATTATAATGACGAATATTATGTTCAGTGATAAGTAGCACTTACAAATCAGTGTGTTTTGTTTATAATAAACATTCATTCCAAAGCCTTTGGCAATAAGGCTAAAGCAATAAACACCATCAAACCTAATACATAGTTTATTGCTTTTTTGCCATCCCAACCACTGTAACTCATATGGTTAGTTAGAGCATCATTCTGGTAATACAAGGTTTGGTAGTTTGAATCCCTTGAGGTGTACATGAATTATTACAACATTTCTGTAAGCAAGCCTCTGGGGAAAGAGGACAACTTTGTTCTAGTACACCTAGAGAACTTAACTGCCTGCCAGGATTGTTCGGAGGTGGGCAACGCATGTGTCGCAATATCTGTATAAAAGGGGTAGAGTCTATGGATAGCCTAATGCACAAAATAATCAATGGGGAAACCGATCTACTCAACGAGCCAATCAGCATTCGCTTCTGTGTTGATGCATGTCACGCTCAGCACACAGTAAATAACTCTGAACAATTCTGGCAGAGAGTATGAACAGCATTATTTTCATATCTTCCTGTAAATTTAGAAGCTATGAACAAACTATAGCAGGCAGTGAATAGCACATGTATGGGTTGAAAACCCACCTTCTCATCTGGTATGGTGTTGGACATCTCTGTGGATTTGATCATCATTGGTATGCCTCCCAGCTCCTTCACCTTCTCATACAGCATCTTGTAGTTGTGGCGTTCATTGGCCAGTAGGCGGTCATATTCTCCTGGCTTGCCTGTACCTGAAAAAAGCATAACAAACAATGCGGTAAAGTCAACAACTAATGGTATTCACTAGTAAGAGTTTATGCAAAAATAAGAGGTTTTTGTAAAATGAGGACAAATCAGGCCAGAATGGTAGTAAAATGGATTGGAGAAAGTAGTTTGGGCTAAAATAGAGGCCACTGAAAAGAAATTAGTTTTGCTGACTTTTCTCATTCCAAGCAGCTCATTTTTTCAAAATAAAGCTCATTTCATCACCTTTTGTCACCAAGGTCTGGGTTAGAGGTGGCTTTAAATTTACATTTGTTTTTCTGATCCCTGCCCACTCTTGCAGGTTTTCTCTGGGTATTCTGATATCCTCCTGCAGGGATTTATTTGGTTTATCGCCAATTAGTTGAGTGCCTTATCAGCTACCCTACCAAACAGCACATGGAGAATCCACTGGGTTGATAAGTCACATGTTATAAAAATCTTTTAGTTTTTTAAAATTTTAATTTACTGAGAAGTATTTAGATGGTGTTTTTACATCCCCTAAAAAAACAACAAACAAACACAAATGTTTTAAAATTCAAAATAGGGAAAATTCTCTCACACAAGGTATGTCACAAGTACCCATGTACCAAAATCAGGAATTCCCTGTTTTCATAGATCATCTGGCATACATATTTAAATTGCGATTTTGCAACTTCTTCACTGGGATAACAGTTCCCCTACAAATTGACCCTTGAAGGTCATACATGGGTCTAAAAAGTTTTCAAAACAGTTATTTCCTGCATTCATTACTATTTTCAAGGATTTCTTCAAGGAATGCATCACAAAATGTCAGTGTTTCACCTGCTGTATTTGTACTTACTTGGACTGTATGAATTTGCCCATGTGCCATCAAAGCTGTCATCTGCATCACTCTTTGAGGGAGACTCGGTCCTCTGGTACTGAGTCTGGGTGGTCTCTTGTTGGGATGGCATCTAATGGAAGCAGGGATGGATGGTAGTGGTGGACAAGGTAACAGAGGGCTCTTCCATCCGAGAATGAGACTGTGAAATTTTCAACCTGTATATAATAGCAATTAAATGTGTGAATCTTTTGCACATGAATTTAAAATCTACAAATTTTGATTGAATATATTACCTCTCCCTCGTACTCCAACCCCAAAAAATCTACCTTTTTAAAGTTTTAATTTGCCACTCACTCCAACTTGGCAGATGAAACATCTTATCGTGCATTTGCAATTTTTGGTTATGTTCCAAGTAGTCCATTTTGTGCATGTAAAGCTTGTTAAGCTACAGCAACCCAAAACAAGTAATCAGACTATGTCTATTTGAGAACTTATATTTTTCCACACAGACAAAATCCCTTTTTTTTTACTTTTTTTCCCAGAAAAGCATCCCTTTTCGAGAAAATTGATTAAACTTCCACCACAAAGATAGACAAGAAAACCTAGGCAAGTAAACAAGTCCCTGTTTACCTGCTGTTTATTTCCTGCTTATTCAAACCACAAAATCAACTCCTGATTCAACAAGAATTTTTACCTTCTAGTTTAGTACAATATTAACACATCTTTATTCATATAACCTACCTGTTCAAATTTTACCCTTTTATGAAATTAGTGGGTGACACAACATTGCTTACTTTAAGACCATAGAAATGGCACACAGCTTGGCACCACTGCAACAATAGGCTCAGTCGCTGGCTCTTGAAGTAGACGTTGGGTTCTACTGACTGTCGGCGATCCCTGGTCAGTCCCAGCGTGCCATCCAACCTCATTTCCATGGCGGTCAGGTCATGCTGCAGCTTGAAGTGCCTCTTCAAGAATACGATTTCCTCTTTGATTTGGTTCTCGTTCAACATTACCTCAACCTGTGGTACCATCATCAGAAGGTAAGTAAGATTAATAACAAGTCTACAGATATCTGGTAGAAAATGGAACTATATGAGCTGATAATGATAAATGTTACAAATGTTACAAATGAATTCTGAGCCACTATAGTGGCATACAGGCCCCAAAGAGTTAAGAACGATGTTTGAGCAAAACAAGCTTTTCATATAGCAGCCACTTATAGTGGCCGTCACAATCCTTTTCTGAAATAAGCGTCTACATACGCGCGCGAGAGTTGCTGCGTGTAATGCGCATCCATGTATCTCCTTTGCCCGTTGTCATGGCTCTGTCTGACGGGAATGCTGGCGTAGTCTTGACGCAGAAAAAAAAGAATTGTGACAGAGTAGTGTAACAAATGGGTAGAGAGGTCAAAGTTCACAGTACAAGCTCTCTTCCTCCTCAATCCTTCAGTGATGACAACATGACAGGAGATTAAGCCTTACTGCTCTAATTCCTCCCTTACCCTAGTTACTATAACCCATTTATCTGCCTTGAGTCAGTGACGTCAACGCGTTGAGAGAGCTGTTTTGCGCGTGCGTTATTGCACCGCCTTTATACGCGTGCATGGGTATGCCAGCGCTTTGAATAAACGCCCGCGTTTTAATGCTGCGTTTACTGTATAACACACTGACGTCACTGACTCGAGGAAGATAAATGCACTATATTCCAATCCTCATAAATATGCAATGCATCATAACAGCCAACATACCTGAAAGTAAAAGATAATCCTCCATAGTAACTCCAAAGTTTTTCTCTCTGTGTCCATCCACAATTGCACGCGTGCTGACTCCCCCTCCCTCCACGTCAATGCCATGTTCCTTGAGGGCCTTGAGTCCCACCTCTGTGTTGTGTATCTTTTGCAGGCGGCTGATGGCAGGTACTCGGAGCTCACGAGACAATGTCCAATTTTTGGTAAGAAGCTCTACAACACGACTGTAAAGAAAGTGCAAATCGGTTAGGTCGTTATAAAAGCAACTTAAAGCAACAGAATCCAGGTCATAGCTTAAGCAGTGTTTGGATTTGTCTCATCCTGCACTCTTACTAGCTACCAACTTTGCATATTGCTGGAATTGTCTCAGACTTTCAAATCAAATGGTCAGTTCAATTCACAGCTGTTTGGCCCCATGCAAATTGTCTCTTTTATTTTTAGAGCAATTTTAAACAATGGCGACACAATTATGACAACTGATATAAGTAGGGACATGCAAGAGCTATTACCACCGCAAAAATCAGAAAAATCCATTGGGGGAATCTTGCCATATAGGCCTACAAAGGTCATAATTTGTAGTTATAGCGCCCTCTATGCCTATTTCCCATAGAAAGACGTGTAAAACTAATTTTAAGAAAAATCATATTTGCCCGCAATGAAATTTCATCAAATTTACACAGGATGTAGATACTGGTATAAATACTCCAAATCAGTTGTCAAAAGTGTGTCGCCGTTGATATTGTTTGTTTTATTCTTGTTTTGTCATAATAATGAGACTGTCAAACAGCTGTGAATTGTGGAGTAAATTTCCAGAACAATATCCATGACACACGAAACTACTTTTACTACTCACGCCAATCGAACACCACACCGTAGGTCCGATGCCAGCTTGCTGACTGCAAAGTCAAACTCATCCAGTGCTGTCTGGGTGTGGGTCACAACATAACCATAGTAACTAAGATGCTTGGTGACATCCCCCTCGCCTTGCAGGTAATCACGTGAAAAATCCAGCAGCATGGCGCGACTTGACTGAAATGTGAAATGTTAGCGATTACTTTTAGTTTCAATCCTCCTCCTTTTTAAACCTTTGAGGGTAACTTCTTGTTTTTGTGAACATCATAGCACCTAATGAGTGTGCCTCTTGACAGTGGTAAGATATAATGTAGAAAATGACAGGGAGTAATTCTACACCTGATTCACATATCTTTAAAGAGACATGAGGAGAATTTTCAGGAAGAAGCGCCCCCAATTTTTCTCGACCACCGGTTTTTTACATATTTGAAATGCTTACCAATGTATTAGATCACACCTGAAGTGAATAAGCCGAATACGCCATCTTCATGTAATAAGATGATGATTTAGTAGTTTCTGTCGTGCACGACAGAAAGTCAAAGCATGGTTTTCTATGGGGAATGATTAAGATAGCAAGCAAGTTCAAAACAAGGTTTGCGTTTTTCTTTTGCAACTGTTTGTCCAATAAACCTTCGAAACGTTCTCGCTAGGTGGTCTACAACCGATCCAGTGAAATTTGAGAGAAATTTGTATCCTAAATAATCTTCTCCTGTCACTTTAATATACACAGAATGGGTTGAATTCCATCAAAATTTGCAGGAATCTCTTTATTTCTGGCACAAATATACTCCCCGCCTAAAAAATCCGAACGATATAAATTACTGTATTAAAAAAGTATGTAGGTATGTAGGTGAATTATAATAATAAATGCCAGGAGCGTTGTTCGCGTAATGTGTTTGCTTATTGACCTGTGACCGTAATGCATTGATAACGAAGCATGATGTGGAAGTTTGAGAGATTTATCCAGCTGGCTTGGCGTGTCATTAAACGTAAGTTTTGAGCACGGTGATGGCCATTTCAACATCGTTTGGATTTTATAGGCGGGGAGTATATAACAATTCACGCCTTAAAAGTTAAAACCCCTTTTGTCAGGGACAGAATTAGGCAACCAATTGAGGGAGTGTATAAACATGTGTCTATCAGCGCAACATGGACCACGATTGGTTTGAATGTGTAATTATGGGATGGGCATATTCCAACAAAATATGATTTTTACTAAAATGTAAAAAAATGCCCTACTGAAGTCATGGACACAATGATGCACCTAAGTAGACTTTGTTTTAATAAGCTTTGACGGTTCACAGATTGTTATTCACTGCAGTTTGCACCGTCAAATTACATCAGACGTGCAATTGGTCACCTTATTTTGTCCCTGACTATAAGACTAGGAGCAATTTTGACCTTGTCAATTGTGGTTCTCCTGCAAACTCAATGTAGACCTTTATCAAAGAAGGTCATCTATCAAACAGTTTAGGTCTTGAGAGTCCATAGGGAAAATTGACCTTTGACCTTAACTGAGGTCAAAGGTCATTTTTCTGTGAACCTGATGTAGACCTCTAAGAGGACTCTATCAAGCAAGTGTTCCATGCTTTAGAGATATTGTGACGTTTTGTGCTGCTGGATGTATCAGTGAAACTGGTGCTACATGTGATCAGTGGCCAGTTAATTAAAATTACCAACTTTATTGTATTATTATTTATAACCTTATTCACAATATACATATGTGCTCACAACAAATCAGATACTACAGCCCCTTTACATGTACTCAGAATCTTTACAAGAACAGGCCACGGTTATGATCAATGAGTCGGGTCACTTGGCTCTGTCCAGGAAAAACACCAACAGCAATGAACTTCTTTCAGGTACACTGGGCATAGCGGCTCCTCTGCCTCAACCCTGAACAAATAGGCAAATCCAACTGTTTATGTAGAAGTTCACTTAAAGATTAACTTAGGCTGCACAACCCCCATAGTTCCAAACTGACAATCATGTTCTGGGTTTTGCTTTCGCAGCAAGTTTAGACTAGTAATTTCTTGGCATGGTATAGGATAATCAGTGGTTGTTATTGCCATATGAGTGGGCAACACCAGTGCATGTATTGCCACATCCCTGGAAACTTTACCTTGTAGAGTATCCATCCAGCAATTGAACGTTACATACAGGACTTGTCTGGAATTTCTAAGACGTCATTCATTCTGCCTGACTTGTATAGTTCCTCAGCAGTGTCAGTGCCCATAGTTTCTTGGTCTGATGTGCAAATTTAAAAAAAAAAATCTAGTTTTCTCTGAGACAAAACTTCCAACATGGTGTCCCGACCTCTATGCGGAAGAGCAGATTGGGCGGTTACACTAGTCAACTTATACACAGCACCATCAGTGACAGCATCTTTCCACATGCGACAATACAGCTTTCTTGATACGTGCGTAAAAGCCGCATCAGTTTATGACTCATCTACAAGAGGTAGAGAAATAGGGTACAATCTGGCTCAATAATTCTGGAGTCCATTTGCCAATACAGCCTATGTTTAAAGGCAACGAGAGTATTCAAATAACAGCACAGGCCGCCCTAAAAAAGATGACAAGTCTGATGTTTTGCACTGGTGTAAATCTTTATATCTAAAATCCTCTCCATCTGAAAGGATTAGCTGATGAACTTTTTTCTTTAGACGCAAAATGGAATTTTCTAATTTCGTATAGGAGGCAAATACAAAATTCAGTCCGCCTAGGTTTTCTGATTGAAATAATAAAAAAGCATATACAAATGACACCTTTGTTTTTATTTTAAGTATTTCAGGCCAAATAAATGTAGGGAACCTCTTGCATTCCTAATCTAATGAAACCACTGCATATCACAGAAAATATGACGACTTGAAATCTCCTCGTTGCATTGCACCTTTAAGGGGGCTGTTAAGTCAGGAACTGTCCAGTTTTTAGTTTTTTTCATGTTTAATGGCATTAACATGTTTTCTTTCCATATATTTTCTGAATCTATATATTTATTTTTTCCTCATATTTTGTTCATTTTACTTTTACTATGTTACGCATTTTTGACCAAAAACAATCACATGGGCTGAACTGCAAAAGGGCGGGTAATTTCGCGTAATAGGCAATACGCGTCTGTGCTATTCGGCGCGCGCGATGTAATGAGTGCATCAGAAACGCCTTGATGCATCAATTCGATATGATGCATACCCATGGTAACTTGTATGCAATTGAAAAATGGTTGCCCACGTGAGATGCTTTTGCAAACAGAATGGGATTTTAATTTCACGATTTGAGCCTCATAAATTGTTGAATTTTGATCATAAGTATCCAGATGAAGTAATTTGACCTGGTGCAGAAGCAGTGTGAAGAATAAGGCTATATTTTGTAGCGAAACGGGACAATATTTGGACAAAATGGCGATTTTCTCTGTGTTCACTTTCGGCGATAATTTGTGATTTTCGGTTCCCAGTTACTCGAAATCCATATCAGCAACAGGTAAGAAATGAAATGCATCGTATAGAGCATATCAAAATCTAGGGTCGGTATTTTTAGTTTTTCATTTTTTGTTAAAAATCGCGTGATTTATGTCCACCTTTGAACAATCTTGGCGTTGTCCAAATTGAAACACGCAGATTTTGGCCTTTTTTGGCAAATAATTTGATAAATAGTGCAGAATTTGAAAAAAATACCGACCCTAGAACTATGATTCTGGAATACAAAAACGAACAAGGCACATTTTTATAACATTTCTATATTTTTTTATGGGAACAAAAAAAGAATATGAAAATCACCCTTTTTTAGATTTTCTCAAAAAATATGTATTTTTGGGGAAAATTTATAATTGGATTCCTTAAGTCATCTCTTCTAAATATGTACACTTTTATATACGTTGGAACAACAATTAAGAATATATGCAAAACAACAGTTCCTTTGAATTCCATGACTTAACAGCCCCCTTAAAGGTTGGTCCTCTACCTGCCATTTTTGTTTATGGCAGGGTGCAGGGTATCCCAACCTTTTTGCCCAAGATGCCCATTTCTAACTGATACGCATGGGGTCCCTGTGTTGTAGATTTCTCAAATGTAAATCAACTTACCTGGTCCATAGAGTCCTGGCACCGTTGGTGTACTACTTCTGGGCTATGTCTGGGTTCCATAGCAGTCTTTGCACCACAAATCGGGACAGAACCAATGATATCTGTATTGACTCTGTAATTGGGAGGATCTCTCCATAGACAGTCTGCACAAAGAATTTCAATCAAAATTAGAAGCTGCTAAATTAAAGACACTATCCATTGATCTACCGCAAGAGTCAAATAATTTGAAATTAACAAGGATCGCTTAAGGGCAGTGAGAACCTTAGTTTTCCGAGTATCTATTTGTGGTTTGTAACTTTGTGCAAATATTTGCTCTTGTAATTTACAAGTAATACCACTTCCTAGAAAGAAAAATTGGACGATGACCCTATGATGGCATCATATTAATGTAAAACTTTCGTATTTTGAGAAAAAACTAAAAAACACATGATTTTGCCTGAGGAATTAACCCTCCACCTTGTTTCCGCCCTCGATAACACACCCATTAGAGATTGTTCCTTCTTGTCTTCACTTTTATATTTTTAAGAACCAAGACAAATTTTGTCTAGGGACGTTTTTTTTTCATTTTTTTAAAATAGAGCTTACTTTTCGAAATATACGGAAAAATGTCAAAAAGTGTGATTTTTACTTTCTTTCTTCCAAATTTGAGTATATTTTGGAGAATATCTTTAGTTTAAAATCGAAGTTGAACATTGAGAAAACCGTCCCTATAGAACCGCTTGCTATCGTAGGAAGTTAACTACATTTTACCTTTTCGGTATTTTTGGAGTTATCTTGTCTGAAAATTTTCCCAAAAATAAAAATTTTGCGAAAATTTGAACATTGAGAAAATCGTGTTTTTGGTAAAAAAGTTACTTTGCACGCCATTTCAAGCTGTCTCTTTCTCAAATTACTTTCTTTGAATTCAAATAGTACTGTTGTGCGCGTGATGAAATACATCTTTATGCCTCTATTGAATCAAACATATTTTGTCTTGTAACGCCGAAAAAATTTAGAAGAAATTTAAATTTTCATCTGTTCTAAATTAGCGCTTTGTTTTACATTTTTAAATATTTTTTTCGTTTGTCCAAGAATGCGTCGCGCAAAAGTACTTAAAACCGCGCACGCTTCATTACGCAGCAAAAGCTTTTCACCGCGCGACGCGATGGTGCGCCTTTCGCGCTGACGGCGTGAAATGTGCTTAAAATCCCGCCGTTTTAGACCAAGCGGTTTATGTGACTTTAAATGGTCAAATATCTGTTTTAAAAAATCGGCAAAAAATACCGCTCAGGATTGTCTGCATGGATAACCTTTGTTGGTAACTAAAGAACACGTGTGATGTTTAAAATGGTGCAAAAAAATCAGAAATTTGTTTAAAAACAACAATGCACAATGGTTGACACTACTGCCCGTTAAAAGTGAAGGATAAGTCTGTTGCCGAATTCTCACAAGTTATTTTTTCCAACTAAAAAAAAAAAATGAACAGAAAAGGAAGAAAATGGTAAGTGTTCCCAAGATTAATCCCCCATTCAATTAATGTGTTGTATAAGTGTCCGTACGGATAGGTAATGACTAAATGTCTGATTTGTCCTATTTGGGTGCCTTTTTTCGTACCACTTTAGTGAGTATGTTAGGGTATATATTATTACAGACAATACAAAAAGCTAATTTTTGATTATTTTTAAAAATTTTCTCATTTAGCAATCACTGATAGTGCCTATAAAGGTTTGTAAAGGGATAGAAATTACAAGACTGCAGCCAGACAATTCTTTACTATTAATTTTTGTCCTGAAAATTATCTTTCTCTACTCTGAAAAAACCTTGCTCATTTTGTGCTCATTTTAATAACAATTCTTTGATCGAGGACTAGTGTTAACGCCCAAGTGACATAAAAAATTTGGCATGCACACAAATAAGTCACCTGAATCAAGTTTGCCCACCCTGTCCACACCAACCCCTTTCTAGTTCCAAAGAAAACATGTTGGTGAAACCAGTTGTTAGTGATCACATTACCCAGCTGCTGCCTGTACGGCATCACACTCTAACCTCTAACCGTACCCAATAATACGCAGCCAAAGAGGGTGTATGACAGGAACCATGTTGAAAGCTTTTGTTGAACTGCCTGATATGATTGATTGAAAACTTAAGGATCTCGATAGATTAAGGTGGTTTATAAAAATGAAAACATAATAAAAACAGCTAAAATATGCACCCAAAAATGGCATCCAGGTTAATCCTTCCAAAAATGGATTGTACAGTTGCACTACTAATTTATTTTTTCTGTGATTAGTGTTATTTTGTTGTTGATCAAAACCCATAGCATTCACAGCTGCTAGGGTGGATGTTACAAATTTTAAAATCTAAGTACTGATAGATAGAGCTTAATAGCATCTGCCCTCTAGATAATTTTTGCCATCTGGTGGCAGCAAGATTTACAGTACTTTGCCTGTTATTATTACTTTGTATTGCTTACCAGAAGGTACTATAGTTTGTCCGGCCTGAAGTATGAAGTGCCCACGTGCACGTACAGCCAGTACCGCCTTTCAATTGCAGCGCGCTTCTGATTTGACTACGCGTGCGCTGAAAGTCATTACAATGTACAACTCTGGCTTGTTAGCTAAATTGGTAAGAGTAGTAATACATAGGTTACCAGTTGGAATCCGGCCAAGAGCACTTTTTTTCTTCTTTTTAAAGACTTGCGGACACTGGCCATCTCCAGGGAAAGATTAATAAATAATAAATATTGAAGATATGAACCATGTGTTACTGAGTGCTAAATTTCTCACCGTAGTCTGCGTGTATCTTGCGATCAGTGCGGATCTTCAATCCTCCTCTCTCAACCTCAAACTCTACCTTCTGAATCACCCTGATGACGGGCTCACTCTGGAACAGCAAACAGGCAGAGCGTCTGAGCCGGTTCAGCTTGCGCCTGGCAGTGTAGGCCCTCAGAGAAAGGTCTTCCTTGGAAGGGCTAGGGCTACTGTGATTTGCTTGTTGGCTTCCACAAACAAAGCACCGGCATCAACTGAAATTGAAAGAACATTGGTCTGTGAATTTATGCAAAAGTCAAGCACAAAGAGATGCAAGAACATTAAACCACATTGACATTAGGCCAATAAACACAAAAGCAATGTTTCTGTGTAAGCTAAACATTTTGATATATTCAGATTATTAGCCTCATCACCATCCAAACACCAGGAATCACCACAGTCACTGTAACAACATGTTCAACTAATTCTGTTGGTCAGTTACAAATTGTGTACGCAGCTTTTTAGTAAAACAGTAAATCACTTCAGTTATGGTTCTGTGGTACTGCTGATACAAAGATAACCTTTGGGTATTCACCTTTAGAACAACTTGTTTGTGCACAGTGGTTCTTTCTGGGCAATGCAAATTTTTACCATATTTTATCAAAATAACAAAACACAACTGCAAGGACAGAAGATTTTACTACCTAATAAACAAGCATGCAGCTACATTCAGTGTTTACTGCTACATGTACATCTAGATCATAGCACTTACAAGAACATGCAAGAGCAAAAAATGAATCTGTCAACAAAAAACTAATAGCCTTGAGTCGATCTTTTCAATAAATAGGGCATATTATAAAAAAAAAAGGTTAATGGGCAATGGGCATAACTAAGACCATCAACAATGAATGGTCATGGATTTTTCATAACTTACTCTTTGTTGCTTTACATGACGGGTCAGTTGGGCAGTCGTCTGGTGTCAAGACATAGTTAAGCCATCGTGTGAAACCTTGTTCCTGCTTTTCCATCCAGCGCTCATCATAGAACATGTTTTTGGCAGCAAAGGGCATTGGATGTCTCGGTAAAGCTGTTACAATATGAAACAGAAATTTCAGGAGACATTTTACAAGAAATATCTGATGAAATTCAGTGCACTATGCAGTAATCTTTCTAATGGAAAGATGCACATACCCGCCTATAAAATGAGTCAATCCAACATCGCATGTAAATGTACGCTCATTAACATATGCACCATGTAATAACAAATATCAATGCATTTTTTTTTTTTTTTTTTTTTTTTTTTTTAAATTAAAACACTTATGAAGTATTAAATAAACTATTCCCAGGACTAAGTATAAATAACAGTCTTAAACTACTACTGCAAGCTTCAGATTCAAACAACAAAATACATGTATGCCTACCTGTTCTGTTTGGTTCACCAGGTTAAGTTTGGCCATGGGCACACCCTTCACTAGTCTCTTGGCTTTAGTAGGTTTAGGCTTACTGACAGATGTAGTGACTCCAGCAGCAGCTCGTCGCAGCATCATGGTTCTTGTCATTCCTCTGTTGGGTTCACCAGTTACCTGTGATTTCCTGGTTTTGTTGTTAGCCTGCTGTGTCCCTTTTGTTGATGACACAGGTTGTTTCTTTGTCTCTGGTTTCTTTGTGGCCTGACTTTTCAATTTCTTGTGCATGGTAACATCTCGATTTGTTGGGTCGCTCTTGCGTTTACTTGCGAGATTTTTAGTAACAACACTTTCATGAACTGGAAAAATGTTTGATTCACTGGTAGCACACTTTGAAGCCTGTGAAGATGTAGAAGGAACCTCAAATGCTACACTTTCACTTGGAGTGATTTCAGGAGATGCCCGACATTTTTGGGTGACCGTGTTTAGTTTTGTGACGTCACTCTTTCGTTTTCCAGTTAGTTTTTTTCTTGTGGTGCTTTCGTGGACTGGAAAAAGTTGTGCTTCATCGGGGGGACTTGGAAGTGTGACAACTGAAGAGGTAGGCGAGTTAATTTCAAATGCTGTGGTGTCATCTCTTGTGCTTTCTGGGGTTACCTGTAATTTATTGGAATCTGTAACATTTGATTCTTGGGTGTTACTTAGTGTTTCAGTTTGATCAAACAATGCATGTTGAGCCTCTACAGGATCATCACCTTTTACTGCATGTTCTGTACTTTCAGTGATGGTTATAGTCACTTGTTTAGTTGCCTGAGACTTCGCATCCAAACTTTGCACTTGATTGCCAAACAAAGTTCGCCTTGACTGCCTCCTCAATGGTGGAGTCAGAGATGGGGCTTTCTCTTTAGTGACTGTTGCTTGTGCCTCCTTGGATATCCTCCTCACATTTACTTCAGCAATTTCTGCAGGCTTGCTCAATGAACTATGATGCTTGGTTAAAGTTTGGGATGGAGCAACCTCAATGGAATCCTCGAAAACCTCTTGGTTCAAATCAACGACTTGAGAGTTATTTACATCACCAAAGAACACAAAGGAAGTTTGAAGTAATGGAGACATCCCCTCGCACAAGGATAGGGTACTTCTCCTAGTGTGCTTATCAGTGTCAGGTGATGTTGTGTTAGTAATTTCTACCAATGAAGTATCAACATTTTGGAAAGGACTCAGACTTGTTCTTTCCTGGAGTGGACTTTTTTTTGGACTGGGTTTCTTGGTAATAACCATTGTTTGTCTGGCCGGATTGAGGACCTCTTTCAGCATGGTGTCCTTTCTTCTGGGGACGTTTTCTTTGCCAATGTTGGATCTGCCTTTCTGGGCGGGTTTCTGCTGCTTGGTGGCTCTAGTGGGATGGCCGGCTCTAGGTTGCTGATAGATTGTTGATGCAGTGGTGCTGCCATTCTGCTGCGGTCGCTGGGATCCTATCTTTCCCGGTGCCTTGCGCACATTTCCATTGGACTTTTTGAAGAGGAAAGTCCCTCGTCTTGTTTTCCCCTGTAAGTACAAAACAAAGTTATTCATCATTTGGTATGTATATGCATGCACTTGTGTAAGAAACAGTGGACTCGCACTTTTTGTATCTCAGGTCTGCAGAACTGCACATTTGTATATGCCAGATTATGCCCATTTCCAAGTATACTCTGGCTCATAATTTCTTGGACAGTTTAGAACGTATGCCCCTTCTCGGCCAAAAGGCGCACCATTGTATTGCACGTAGTCGCAGTACATGCAATGATCAACACACACGTTTGTTATCCAAGAAATTATGGCCCAAAGTAGTCGGTCATGTTTACTTTTTTTGAGTGATCAATGAAGAATGAAGGCATAAATAACATATTAAACCAATCAATCTCAAAATTTTCAGGTAGGCCTAGTAATTTCAAATTTTGGAATTTCCTAGCCACAAAAATACTGGCAATAAACAATTTTTGCACTGGACCCATGAACATAGCAGATGCATAATAGTGTGATTGATGCTCAAGAGCCTGTCACACTTTCCCTGGACTCAACCAAATCAACAACAGCTTTGCATTTCCTTTTCATGGAAAAAAATCAAGCTGACTGTATACTCCATCCACTCTCTAGTATGGAGTCAACTATGTAGTGAAGCAGGAATCCAGCAAGATTTCACATGGTTTGTCTATTTCACCAAGTGCTCATTAGCAAGAAGCAATTTTCAAAAATTACCTTGACCTTTTCTTCGGCAGTTCCTAAAAGAATCACTTGTAACCGGAAAGCGCCGTCACATTTGAAGGTCACTAGTTCGCGTGCATTACCAGCTTCAGAAGGGTTCCAGGTGATCGGGAGGACACGATTCTCCATTTCCTCAAATTCCCACCTGTAATGGAAGAGAAATACCTGTAAAGCTCTTGCTGTGGCAAAATGAAATTTCAATATCACACCTACTGTAGAAACAGACCGATAGAACCTGAAAATTGCCTTGAGCATACAATGGAGGTGTATTTCATGAATGAATTATCAAGATGTACAAAAAAACTTTTTTGAAAACTTCAGTATATTATGATGGGGTGTTGTGTTGGTGCGAGTAAATGTTTCTAGTGCAGTGTGTCTAATAGGCTAATATGTTATAATTTGTTTACCGACAGAAATTACAAAATTTCTTGTTGAGTAAATTGAATAGCCATACAAGTGCTCTTTTTTCACCTACCGGTATACTACTAGGCCAATGGTTCAGATGATACCAAAATCTTAATTTGCCTTACTGTTAATTGTTAATACTAGGAAGTTGGGGACATGACTGTGGATCACCATAACTTCCTACACAGCTTCAAAATCCAAATAATGCACTGAAGGCTTATAAATGTGTTTAAATTGAATTGACAAATTCTTTTGCAGATGTTTTCCAAATCTTTGGGTCTTGTGGAGCTATTGATTATTGCTCATTTGTGTCTATGTATCGCAGTTCTTGGGTACGACGGTTCAAGGAATGTGTGGATGTTATTACTGTGCTAAAAACTACAAGCTCTATGTTACCTAGAGAAGTTACCTCTCTGTTTAGCCCTAACAGGACACAAATGCACTTTTTAAGTTCTGATAAATGCCTCCTGGGCATTTACCCACCAGGGACCTGAATGCTGAAGTGCCTGTTGGGCATTTACCCCTCGAACAGAAGGCAAGAAAAATATTTTTTTTTAAATCAATAAAAACCCTAAACTTCAACCCTACAATGGAACAAATGCCTGTGAATGCCGGCTGGGCAATAACCCCTCAGAACACATGCGAGATGAAGGGCCATTTTTTTTTAATCTAAGATTCTAGCCTTCAAATCGATTTCTTATATACAAAAAAAATGACATTTTATTTGTTTAAACCATAAAAACTGCAAACTTGTATGTTTCCAGCGTTAATTGGTAGTGAGTGTATGCAAGTGCTCCCTATCTAGTTATTGATACCATTATTACCTTTGGTCAGCAATAATAAATTTGCACAATCATATACAGGAAAAAAGCCTCATCAGATATTTCAATATTATTGAACTTTATATAATTGTGGTTCAATTTTCTGTGACTCACCTATTTTCGGGAATGGTGAATCCTTTCTTGTAGGGAAATTTCTCTACTACCAACTCTTGTGGGTAGTCAAACGGATTCTCAACAAACAGCTGACAGGTCTTGGAAGTACCGAGTCTGACTTTGTCAAAACACACCATGACCTTCTTCGTGAAATGAGTCAACTTCAATACGGGCAAGTCATCTTCTTCAGGGACAGCAGCTTTGTGCGGTGTGCCCGTGAACCACAATTGCCTGCTTTTGCCCGAGGCCCTCTTTGGGGTGAGGGCATTTTGCTGCCATGGATTGACGATGGCAGGAGAGATGCCACCCGTCCCATCCATGATTACCTACAAAAAACATAAGTATAAATCAGTAAAAATCAGTTCTATATTGTAATACGGGTACAGTACAATGCAATGTTGCCAGTGGCCCGGCTTGACTGATGAAAACACCATCTGTATTATGGAACAAATGCGCAATACGCTGCGAGTGTTGAATTCAATGGGGTCACTAAACAGCTACACTGTTGCAATATCAGCATGAAGATAAATGGGAAACTTGCCACATTTTGAGAAAAATACAAAAAAAAGCAAGATTTTGCCCCAAATTTTTCAGACAGCATAACAAAAACAATTGAATTTTCATGATTTCTCATATTATTTTTAATAAACAGGACAAAATTGTCTAGGAATGGTTTTCTCATTTTTAAAAAAAAAATAGAGCTTAGTTTTCAATAAATTAAAATGTTTAAAAAGTGTTGGTTTTTTACTTTTCTTTCTCAAAATTTGAGTACATATTGAAGAATACATCTTTAATTAGAAATCAAAAAATGAAAAATTGAGACAACCGTTCCTAGAGTAGACCGATTGCTATTGTATAAAAGTTAAACCTTACCCTTTACTTCAGTATTTAGGGGGTTATCTTGTCTGAAAATTTGCCAAATTTGAACATTGAGAAAATCTGTGTTTTAGTAAAAAGTGACTTTTTACATTATTTCAAGCTACCCCTTCTCAAATAACTTGGGATTTTTGAACTTCAAAATTGAGTATGTTATGCAGGTGATGGAAACACGCAGCACTAAAAGAAGGCCTGTTTCATAGGTAGATGCAACTTTTGTCAACCAGGGGGTCATTTTTTCAAACAAAGTAACAAGCTTTCGTTTTTATTTTCCTGTGTGCGTAACAGTATAGAATTTAAGAAAAAATAGGTTCTGGAGCTTAATCTTTTCTCCTTTGTTTTTTTTTATCAGAAAGTTTAAAAATTGAGCGATTTTGGTGAAAAATACAATAATTTGAATGGGAATTTAATTTTCAAACACCAAAAGAAATAAAGAAAGTAGACGTGTCCTGGAGGTAATAATTTATTTCTTATACATGGGCATTTTTTGGCAGCTCTGGCTGAAATATGAACATTTAAGCTTAAATTTTGACACTTTTAGTTACCTCTATTTGGCCAAAACCAGGAAAAGTTGTTTTTCAAAATATACCGTATTGTTCCTAATAAACACACCGGGGGCGGTGCATTTTTCAAAAGGGAAGGCGTTTATTAGAGTCAAAAATGGAAAGTCAAAAATCCCACAAAAATCACCTTACACACGCTTATTTTTGCTGATTACCAATAATACAAACAAACGAGCAGGGGTACGCTGTTTTCGCACCTCTCAAGGTCAAAGTTCCATACTAATTAAACTATTACAGCTGTGCACAACAGCGATTATGATACGGATTACGATAGTCCCGGTCATTAAATCATGTAATTCAGGTAAGCTTAACTCATTTTCTTGAATTGTTTTATCCAAAAATCGTAGGGGGGCGTTTATTAGAGCAGGGGCGTTTATTAGAGCAGGGGCGTTTATTAGGAACAACACGGTAAACTGAAAATGTCTTGAATTGGAAAAATCATCTTATTTTTAAATACCCAGTACAATGAGAAATTAACTTTTGTTGCATCCATGAATTCTAGACCTTGAAGAAAACATTTCACTGAATTCCAGACCCAAATCCAGATGTATACAAAAGAAGTCAATCCAATTGAATTAAAGATGATTCCACCAATCGTTTATCTTGGGCGATTGCCTGGATGCACTTGCATAAATAGGCAGTATTGTATGCAGCATCAGAAATCCTTTGAAATGTTATTGATTGGTGTTGTATCTTGGTTTTGGATCTTCATTTAAAATGCTTTCCTGTTGCCAGACCTCGAATTACAAAATAAAACCTACATGCATTTTGTGCATGCAATGCCGAAAACTTGCATGCACAAATCAAATGGCACATGCACAATCACATGTTCACACATGCTGCATCAGTGCATGGAAAACCTTATAAGCTCTTACAAAGTGGTTCCCGATCGATACTGTTATACTTTTGGAGGCATGATTGTGTTACACGTTCATAGGCATGCCTTCAAAGAAAAACTTGTGAATTCCCTGCGGTAACTAATAATAATACAGAAGCTAATACAGATTTTATAACTTTTTCAGTTTATATTTTAACTTATTTTTTCTACTCATGTTAAAAATGCATGCTGATATAATGAAAATGAAATTAAAATTTACATGCACACTGTGCATGTAGTACAGAAACTTTACATGCACACAGAAAAAGTTACGTGCATTTGTGCATGTGTGCACCCAAGTAATTCGAGCTCTGCCTGTTGCAATGTTGTTAAAGAAGGATAATTCTCTAAATTTTCACAGTGAGGGCTTAAAATTGAGATAATTTTTCCAAATCAAGACATTAAGGTTTCACAGTTGTTGGAAAGCCTGGTTATTTTTTTTTTTCACTTTTTTCAATTTTTTTCATCCCCCTACTGACTGTTAATTTTTTTGATTCCTTTGCCACTTCGGGACCTAAATTTTTTTGACCCCCCTATAAATATTTTGAATATTGTACCACCACCTAGGCTTTACCAGTAAATAGCCTTTTTTTATAATTTTAGGCTTAACAGCTAGCCTTAACAGAATAAACTGCATGTTGAACTTGATGTGGTAGCAGAATACTATTATGTAGACTGGGAATCAAATCTGAGACGCGTCGCCCTGCGCAGAGCGCAATGAGTGTTTGCGCCGAGCGTAGCACGCAACAAAAGTACAATTGAGCTCTGCTGAATTGGCCAATCGCACTAACGTATTTTAGGACGCTTGTTACTAGGTCGAGTGCACATGTGCAGCTGTGCATACGCGGTCAACGCACAACATTTTAACAACGCGTCTCAGATTTGATTCCAGACATAATAAATTCATTCCGGAGTTATTATGCACCCCCCTTCCCCTTGTTCAGTGACAGTGTTATTAAAGACACTATCAGTGATTTGCTAAATCAGCAAATCGAAAAAATCATCAAAAATCAGATTTTTGCATGTATGTAACAAGTGCAGGTATCCTAACATACCCTGCAAATGATAAGACCAGAAGCAACCTAATATTAGGACAGAATCGGAGATTTTAGTCATTACTGTCCGAACGGACACTTACTACAACACGTAATTGAATGGAGAATCGTATCTTGGAACACTGCCGTTTTCTTCCTTTTCTGTCAATTCTACAGCTGGATAAGGTAACTTATGAGAATTCTAGTTACAAACTTATCCTTCACTTTGAACATGGAGGTAGAAAATAAATGGAGAGTGAACAGCAGAAGCTCCTTTTGTACCACCTTGGTTATGAGCAATTAGTACTGAAAAGGCTATGATCGAAGCTATTCCTGCAAATTTCAAATATTTTTCAAATCACTGATAGTGTCTTTAACATTCTTAAACAGCTGTGAAAATGTAAGCAATTTCATTGGCTGATGCCGGGGTTCAATTCAACAATTGAACTCAGGTAGTACGCGATGTGTTGATGTTATTTTTAGGTTGAACTTGAAGCGCTCGCGTCATACCGCGTTTTGCTATGTTCCTGCGCACCTGCCAATGTTGCGTATGATCCTTGCGTTCAACAGGTTGTCCGATTGTTGTCACTGGGTGGTGGCAGTCCTTTCTTGTTGTATTTAAGATGAAGTCGCGAAATTGGGTTAAAGATGACCTTAATAAATGATAAAGCTGTTTAAGAATGAGAAAGCCTTAAACTAAAGGTATGATTTTGGGAACCGGTACTCTCTTTACGACTTATTGAAACCGGCGACACCATTATTTTTGCGTGGAAGAACATGAGAACTCGCATGCTCGGCCTCCACACATGCACATAAAATAATGGTTTGTAATCGCCTTGGTTTCAATTCGTCGTAGTTCCCAAAATCATACCTTTATTCTCTAATTACAGCCATGGCTCAGCCTCAGGGTTCGATTTAAATTTTAGAGGGGTTTTACAAACACAATATCAACATGATCAATAAATGTGCACAAATCATGAAATGCATGTAACTTTGGCTGTGTGCATGCAGAATTTTCCCAGGGCCTGTGCATGTAAAATTTTGTATAAATTGTCAGTCCATTTTGAGGGAAAAAACAAGGGTTGTGCATGTATGTAAATTTTATTTTCAATCGACCCCTGATCTGGCCCCGCACACTGCGATGCGAGTGAGAATGCACAGCCACAGTCAGGCATGGATGGCAGGCAGGGAGGTATTTTTAAATCAGGCCTAAAATCAGAAATTCGGCCAGCCAAACTCATATTATTTGTCACAAATTTATCGATTTAAAGCCAGCGATATGTACATTATATTATGCATGTTGTAAACCTACCGTCAGACCGTTCGAAAATGCTAAAAAATACCTTACTTTAGCAACGTAAACATACCTCGCGACTGCTTTCAATTCACAACACAAACATTGAAAAATCACGTTGAAACTTTGGATGAATGCACGGTCATTCGAAATGGGCCAATCAGAGGCGAGAATTTCTCCACGCTTCATAAAAATGAACCAATGAGCTTTTAGATTACCTGGACTTTAAATTGACCTTTGACCGTAGATAACTAGTATACTTTTCAGTCGTTTAAGAAATGTTTATTGTAGTCGACTGAATGTATTTTCGGACGTTGTGCACCATAATTTCACGCCTTGTTCGTTGTAACAGAACATATCTTCCAACTTATAAC